>CM035153.1:91621352-91912691 GCA_020205615.1 Panax quinquefolius
GATTCAAAAGGTCGTTATTATTACATTATAGCTATCAACAGGGTATCCATGTCCTAAGCCTTTTATCGACAATACCAGAACTTCTGGAATATATTCTTTCTATCTGTAAATGAAGAAAATATTTGCAGGGATGAGCTACAGATAGCTCAGCAAGTTTTGAACAATAAACGAATGTATACATATATCAATTCTGAAATAAATGAACATAAAGTTCAGAGTTTTTCCACACACACCAAAACTAGATTGAATGAACATAAAGTTTATAGTAGTGCCATAAATATATACTGAGGTTTATCTGCCAAACCCCGCACATTACGAGTTACTGTTAGTCCTATAGACTTAGCAACCCGGGTTAATTCGTTCAACCAAACAAAATTACTTTTTCACAAACTGTGTTTTTATACATTTGTACAAAACAAAATTGGTTTCTGACAAACTATGATTTTATACATTGGTACCAAACAAAATTGGTTTCTCACAAACTATGCTTTTATACATTGAACAAAAAAAAATTGGTTTCTCACAAATTATGCTTTGATATCAAATCAAATGCAATTTTTCCATAATAATAACTCATATGACTTGGTTATGTTTGAACAAGAATTCATAACCTTTGAATAACAGAATTCATAAACACTATGTATTACCAGATCATAACTGATAAATATCAAATTTTCATTTTATAAAATAATTTAAATGAAACTGGCATTTGAAATATGAGGTTTGCACAAAGTGCAGAAAAACTTGCCTGTATCATCGACTATTGCTACACAGTCTATTTAACTTCTTTTGAAGACCTAATATTAATAATATTGATCTTCAAGTTAGAATAATATCATCACAATGTATTACTGTGAATTACTGTTATAAAATAACCTAAACACATTATCACATAATCCTATTGGTTTATAAGACACATAAGACCTAACCTCAAGTCAAACTATTACAGTCTGAGTTGAGTTTGATACAATTTCGACAGCCCGATTGCCTAATCGGATAATTATCGAGCTTAATCCCAAAAAGACTATGCCTAAATACTTCACAATTATATTAAATAATTTAATCATCAGTTAAAATTATTTTTTCCTAGCTCAGAACAATTTATAAATAATTATTATTATTTATCAAAAAAATTCAATCACTTATAACTTATTTATATAAATTAAATACCACTTTATTCCCTTATCATTAATATTTATTTATTATTAAATATTAATGAAAATCATATCATAATATTATAATATATTTATAATATTTCAAAGTATTTTAATACCTTAAAATCACATTTATATGATTTAAATCCATTATCCAATCATTGACATTAATATTAAAATAATAATATTTTCATGACAAAATACCAAAAGTTATATTTTCTAACTCAAAATATTTTTCTAACCTTTAAATCATTTTATATGATTTTTAAAGCATTAATTCTAATTTCCCATAATTTATTTAATATATTCATTAAATAAATCAATTACCATTAATATTAATTAATAAATGAAATTCTTCAAAAATATTAAAAGTTATTAAAAATAACTTAAAATATTTTCATATACCATAATATAATGTTTCATGATTTTTCAAGTATTAAAATTATTTTGAATAATTTATTTAATATTATAATTAAATAAATTAAATACCTTTTATATTCTAAAAAATATTAAATATTTATGAAATATACTCAAAATAATTAAAAACTAATTTTTAAGCTTTAAAATAATTTTTAGTAATTTATTATGTATTTTTAATAATTAAAAACTATTTTTTTCTATTTATTAAATAAAATAATTGATTTTCTGAAAATAATTGTCGTTAAAGGGCTCTATAGTGACAAAACCGTCGTTATAGGTGTTCTTGAGCATGTCAGAACATTCATGGTCAGTTCGCAGGGTAAGAGGTTTGACTATCATTTAATATTAGATCTTAATGTTTTTTGAGCTAGCAAATGTGTTAATCATGTAGTATAAGTGTAATACTACAACTACATACTAATATTTATGGCCAAAATATATCAAATCATAGAGATTCAAGCCTCAGAAACTCTTGTCAGAGCTGTTCTTCATTTCTGGGTTTCCAAAAATGAAGAATAGTTGCAGGGTACTAGTTTTCGATCCTCATAACTTGTATTTTGTAACTCTTTTGAGTGAACTAATTGTTCAATCTTGTAGACCACATGAAAGGGTACATTTATATATCATCAGATCCATTTAACAATATTAAATGAACAAGATCTGGCAAGTTCAAGGCAGATGGTCAACACTACTTTGACCCTCTATAACTTTGATCATCTAATTGTTCTAGGTGTTCTAATGACTTGCATGTATAGGTCACATACCAGTCTACAACATAAAAACAACAAATCGACCAAACTAGCAAACAACAACAAGATCAGAGGCTTGCAAAAGCTTGTCAGAGCCATCTAAGCAAATCCGGGCTGCCCAGATTTAGTTTCCCAGGGTTGGTCAACCATGTTTGACCACCTATATCTTGAGATCTAGACGTGTTATGGATGTAATTCCACTTCCAGTCTACTCTCCTCATGACAGAGAACAAGTCTATAACTTAAAATACAACAAATCATTAACACACAAGAATTTATGAGCCCTGACATATGGCTGTCAGGCCATATTTTATGGTTCTTGATCAGTCCTTAAAACTTGATTTTCTAACACCTAGATGTTATGGATCCTTGATGTAACATCTTGGATCACTAAATAACATCTCATAGTACAACTTTAAACATCTAACAACAACATATAACATAAGATCACATAAATTTTCGTAAGGCTAGGGTTTTATACCTTTATGCTTTGATTCTTGAACTTTTGATCCTTGATCTATTCTTGGAAGGCTAAGAGCTGATCTTGGCTAAATATTTCACTCTCTCTCACTCTAAGTTTTGAGATTATAGAGAGAGAATGGCTTGGATAAGTTTGGTAAGTAAAGTGGGTAATTTTACTTAAGTTTAATCTTTTATATTTTTGAATCCATGGCCACAATTGTTGCTAAGTGTCCAAGATATCTGATTTGGTAGGATTTTACGCACATGGGATAAACTTGAGTGATGACTCACAAGATTTGTAAAATCTTTAACTTAACTTTTAAGTAAAAGGGTATTTTTGTCATTTTGCATTCACTAAGGATAATTTTGTGATTTCCTATTCAACCTTGAGGTTAGTTTGGTCATTTATGTTATAGATTTAGACACATGGCAAATCTTATTGATGAGTCACCAAGATTTATTGTGACGTCCCCAAATCCGGGTATCTTCCAACCCGATAGATGGGCTACACGGTATTCATAACTGTAAATTCATTCTATTGAACCAACATCAAAATGTGTATATAAATGACATTCTTATTACATTAATAATATTACATCCCGTTCTCAGGTTCTAAAACCATTACATTCTTTGTTCATCATACTATAATATATAAAACTTACTAGTTTATTACAAGGTAAACTAATCGTTCATCTTCGTCTTGGCTTTATCCTTGTCAGATTCCTCGATTTGTTCGGTCTTAACTGCATTCATATGGTTCAAGCAAGAGTGAGCATAACAAGCTCAGCAAGTATAATAATTTCTTTTAAACAACATGCTTGAAACATAGGAATCATATATCTTCAATAACTGGATAATAGTTATGAAGTACTATCAATAATTCAAAATAGCACTTCTTTTCCTTCCAAACATTTTACAATGACAATATTCAGTAAACCATCAATTATGGTCCAAGACCATGAGCATTTCATAATTTCTTTGAAAAGAACAACCCGGCACTAACTTCGTAAGTTCGGTATATCTTACGAGCACTTCTGGGTGATCAGCCCATAGTACTCTATGTTGATCAACACTACATCCTGTTAAACGTATGTACGTTTAAGTTTTGGCAACCTCGCGTGCCCATCGAATAATCGATGAAAAGTACATTTGTTTATTCATACTCAGGCTTACCTTGAATCCATACCAAACAATTGGCGTAGGATAGCATTAGCAATTCTATATGGAAAGATTTGTTGTAAGACCCCAACTTTTATGAATAAAAATGAATCTTCTATAAATATCATTTTTGAATATTATGGAATAAATTTGTTATAATGTTATAGTTGCGGGTAGTATTTATAAATTCTGCAAAGTATGCAAGTTGTTATATTATATTCGATTGGTCGGGGAATATTCATTTTAGCAGGGAATATTCGTACAACGGTGCAATCATTGGTGGACCCCACAACAGAACTATTGTCGGATTGAGAAAATGACAAAAATATTTTTATGAAAATAACGGCGGAAGTTTTACCGTTAATACTATTGAACTACTCTCAGTAAAGTAAAGTACGAGAATACGCTATGGTTGCATATAAGTAGCACACGGTATTGATTATTAATGCTTACGTGAGAAGTCACTCAGTTTTGTTTCAGTAATTGTTGCATAGTGTCTCATGTTATTTGATTCAATTATTGACGATATTTTATATATTATTAAATCAATAATTGAAATGACAGAGTTATTAATATTATTATTTGTAATATTAGCGATGTCTAGAAGTTCTCGCCAGGAGAGGTTTGGTCACCTAATTACGCCCAATAGGAGAAATCCTTATTGAAAGCCCCTCTTTCCAGGAACGACACAGTCGATTAATATTGTGAATTATAATAATGATGATAAATATTGTTAAAAATATTGAGGGAAATTTTATGAGGTATTTGTTGTAAATTTTGATTATTATTTGGACCCCCACTTACCCATTTTCCAAAATTATCGAGAGAAGTTATCTTAGTTATATATATATATATATATATATGTTAACAGGAAAGTGGGTGGGGGGGAATCTAGATTAACAGGATGGAGTATAATGATTAATATTACATATATATATATATATAATGTCACATGTGGGAGATTAAAGTGGAAACAAAAGTCTTGGGGGATGTTGAATTTTGGTGTATTAAGTGGATGTTGATTTTGGAGTATGTGGTGGAAAAGTGACGTGTAAGGCATGTATTGAATATATATATATATATATATATATATATATATATATATTATATTTTGTTTTAGTTTTGGTTTTATTTGATGAGTAGTCATCCGTGAATTGATTAGAATCAACCTGTGAATTATTAGACGGTTTGTTAAGCACCCGTGAGTTTATATATATAATATATAATATATATTATATTTTATTTAAAAGATTTTGCTTTAAATATGGACCGTCCAATTAAAAGTAAATCAATCTGGACTATTCATGAATTAGTTACTATGCAGTCCATTCTTCTATAAATAGAAGCTCATTCCTTCATTATTTCTTACAAATTCATTGAAACTCTAGAGAGAGAAAATTATAGAAATAAAGAAGAAGAGAAGTCTGCTACCTTTCTTTTCCTATATCCAGTTTCTTTTACGGTAAGGGGTATTATTTCTTTTGTATTTATGCAGAGAACTTCTGTTATTCCATTCTTTATTATTCTCTTGAATAACTCAGATACTGCAGCTACCCTATACTTGGTGAAATTTTTCTCATTATTCCATTCTTTATTATTCATTGGAATATCCTCATGCATATGTTTTCACCTTGGGACTTCGTTCCGCCTTTATTATTCTGTTGGAACATCCCGCTTGGTGCGACATTACATGGGACACAGTTCCGTTATTTAGTACTCTGTTGGAATAACGTATATATGAGAAATACCGCATGCATGGTGATTTCTGTTGTTATTCCATTCTTTATTATTCTGTTGGAACATCCATCGCTTGCATTTAATTTTGCCTAACTTTGGTTACATTATTTATTATTCTCATCGGAATAACTTTATCGGCAATCCGCATGCATGGTGATGTATACCTATTTTGGGGGCGTCACATTTGCAAATAAATCAATCAACTCTTTAAGATTAGTCTAGCCGAGGTAAAACTGGCATCGACCCTTTAGTAAAATATTTCATGCATCTCATAACATGAATCACAGAAAACTTGGCTAACACAAAGGTTAGACAAGTGTTTAAAAAAAACTTGTCTTCAACGTCTGCTACAGTAAAATACTCTCCCTTTGAATCTTAACAGTCTCTACAACACATAACCATATAACATACCTCATTAGGTCATGAATGAACATACATGGTTCCAAATGAATCTTACCCTTCTTCTCAATCTAATCTTATATTAGATTTGTTACTATTGGTTCCGGCTTGCCATTATTATTTTATATTTATTCTTACCAACTTCTTTCTCTTTTATGTCTTACGTGGATTTGCTTCATTAATCAAACTCGTTTCGAGTTAATCATCCTTCCTCAGGGCTTACTAACATTATTACGTTATTAATCAAACTCGATCGTTAAGTACACTTATTGCATACCGTTCATGTTTACATTCTTATACTTTACGTTCGTCGTTTAACTACTCATTAAACAACATTAAATTCCTAAAGTCATTACTATAATAGTGATTTAGGAAAGGTCTTATCATGTTCATTAAGTAATCACATGACCCATACTGGTATTGCAAACCATTGGATTCATAATCAACTTGGTCAACAAATTTCTACAGCCAGATTAGTATATTACGTTGTTCTTACCTTAAATAAATCTTTCGTCGACCTTTAGTGATAATACTTAAGGTCTTTAAAATCTTGTAAGGATGTTTCTTCAAGTTCTTTAAAGTAAATTAACTTAAATTAATCACTTTACATTCATTTTATGCTTATAAGCATTCATGACTATCTTTAGTTTAGGGCTGACACTGCGGCGCCGACTTGATCTCTCTAAGCCGTGACTGCCATTGCATGAAACATCGATAGTCGAGGTTACGGACTTCTCGTGACTACTGCAGTCATGAGTCTCCTTTGTTATGGTCGCGCTGCTGCGCCAATTAGCAGTGTATCTGTCTCGGCCTCGTGTCATGCTGGCGAGCTTTTTGTATTGAGTCATCGTACTGCTGCCTACCGACTCGTGCCTCGAAAAAATTTGATAGATTTTTATTTTTGTCAGATTCCCGGGCTCGTAACTTCTTCGTTATAGGTCCGAATTGGCTTGTTCAAAAGCCTATGGTTCACAAATTACATACTCTACATGTTCTTGCAAGAATTTTATCTATTTGATTTCGTTTGCTAAAAATTCACCTATTAGTCCATTTTTAACGAAAATGGTAAACGTTCGTGAAAGTTCAATGCTCGTTTCTTCGTTCTAAGTCAGAATTTGGCCATTCTTGATTCCACAACTCTATAATGCAAAATAAAACTTGTCTCCATTGAAAACTTATGTTTCCAAGTTCAATATCAAAATTCGACTTCCATTCTAAGAATTTCACGAATTCGACGATTATCGTCTAACGATGTAAATTCCGGCATAACTTCGTTACTTATGATTTGTTCATCCTTTAAAATGGATTCAATCCATTGAATTAACATCTTAACATACATATTACATTAACTTATTTACATGATAAGTTATTACTTGTTATTTGTGAGTTTATAACTTATAAAAGTATAAACTAATTACACTTACATTCTCATGACTTATAATGATTTATGTTTTCTAACCATCATTCCCACATCTCCTTATCCTACAATCTTATTAAGGTAAACATATGAGTAGTTCATATAAGCTTTTCATGAGTTCATAACTTAATTAAGTTTGAATTACTTATTCATGACTTATACGGCTTAAGTCCATTGATTACTCATTCTTATCATGCCTTAGCATATATGCTCTACCACTACCCACTTCTCTAACAATGGAAGAGAAAGAGAATCATGGTTTAAGATTGCTTACCCTTGAATACCACTTGGTTAATCTTTAATCTCCTTCTTGCTTCTTGAACTATGAAAGACTAGCTTTCAAGCTTTTCTAGCTTATTCTCACTTATTATCTCTAACCAATAAGCTATAAGTTATTGGATGAAAATCTAACAACTAACAAATGAACTAGCAAGCTTCCTATTTATAGAAATCTCAAAGTGAGGGTATAATGGTCTTAAAGCCACTCCACCTCCTTACTATTCATTACCTAGCTATTAAGTAAACTTGGCCACCACACTTACTTAGCTCTTAAGTATACTTTCTTACCACATATCTTATCCTTTACTTGCTCATCAAATTAATTACTTGGTCATCACAACACTTAGCCATTAAGTTTACTTAGTCATCACATATAAGCACTTTGCTTATTTATCACAAATAAGCACTTTACTTAGCCTTTAAGTTACTTAACTTATCCTTTGCTTAACCCTTAAGTTTACTTGCTCATCACATAAAGTTCTTGGTCACCAATTCACCCATGGGTTGCCCCATGGATCAAGCTTTACCAATTGGATCTTATCCTGGGCTTTACATTCAATTAGCTTAATTAACTTATCTTATGCATTGGGCTTACAATTAAACAAGCACTTGGGCTTGATCATTGATTTACATTGGACTTAACATTACAAATATTTGGGCTTTATCATTAATTCATATTGGGCTTTATTATTATCCCAATTGGATAATACAATCTCCTACACATTTTTACAAATTCAATACATTTGGCTTAAGGTCTTATAAAGTATAATCTACGTATTAATTTCGTATTCCACTTCATATACTTATTCATATACGACATTTCATCATTCATACATACTTATATAATACCTCGTATTATACTCGTATTCATTACCTCGTACAATACTTACGTATTATATGATCATCGCTTTAATTCATTATACACATTTAAATTCCTTCTCGGAACTCATTTTCCCTAACCGTTAGATTTTAAGTCCGCAGGCGAAAAACTACGTTTGCCATAACTGAAATATTATCAGATATTCTATCTCACCTCAATATTCTATCATTACATATTTCTCGGAAGTTCAAAAATAATTCCCGAGCAGAAATGTGTGAATAGTGTTTTTCGAAAAATTTCTCGGAAAGATTTTGTTTTCGTCTTAGAAATTCAAACACTTTAATTCTACCACATAGCCAAAATAGTACAACATTCCGATATGTCTAGGTCATAGAATGACCTTCAATTAGCTTACTCCCATAAATAATCAATTAAATTCATTTAATCCACATAATCAAATAAAAATTTAATTCTCATAAAATCCGATTTTTTTGGGGCGTTACACTCTTCCCCCCTTATAAGGATTCTGTCCCTAGAATCTCGCTACCTTTACATAACCAAATGAGGGAATTTTTCCATCATTTTAATTTCAAGTTTCCACAATGCTTCTTCGGCATTGTGATTCCTCCAATTCACCTTCACCGAAGGTATTATTTTAATTTACATTACTTGTCTTTTCCTATCAATAATCTGAGTTGGAAGTTAAGCATTTACTAACACATTACGTTATCACCCTCTTATTAGCTTTTAACTTAGAATTATTTGGAACTCAAATTCCTCCTTCAAAACAAGATTATACTTGATCTTCTCTTCATCCTGCATTCTCTTTTTCATTCGTTTGCATTCCTCATTAACGCGTTCCATTATCGTGGATTGAGTCTACGCTGTGAATAACATTTCTACCACTTCATTCCATAATTTAACCTCTAGCTCCATTCTCGCCATCTTCGTTATTAACTCATTACAAGTCACTAACAGTGATAGCTTTTCCCTATCCTTTCTACACAATGTGTCGGCTTCTACGTCTACCTTCCCTGTATGATATAAAATATCACAGTCGTAATCTTTTATCAATACTAATCACCTTCTCTACCTCATATTCAACTCCTTTTGTGTGAAGATATATTTCAGACTCCTAAAGTCCGTGTATATATCACATTTCTCCCCGTATAAATACTATCTTCAGATTTTTAATTCAAAAACTACAGCTGCCAATTATAGATCATAAGTAGGATAAACCTCCTTATAATCCTTTAACTGGCGTGCTGCATACACAATGACTTTGCCATGCTACATCGAGATACACTACAAAATTCCTCGTATCATCTGATAAGGATAATACAGGTGCCTCACTTAACTTCCCTTTTAGTTCCTCAAAACTATTTTTCTCACTTTTCATTCCCAACATACTTATCAATAACATATCTGTATATCTTTTAAGCTGAAATTCACACTTAGTGAATTCTGTATCCAACTTCTCCCTCCGTAGTGTTTCTCACACTATCTTTAAATGTTCAGCGTGATCTTCTGATGTCTTAAAGTAGACTAGAATATCACCGATGATCATTACGACACCCTCGTCCAAATCTGTTTACCACCGACTTGCTCGGTGCCTCTTACGAAAAATTTAGCTTCCGTAAATTAGTCCACCCAATTGACATAACCAGAAATTTGTCATACTATAACGAGTTCTGAATGTCATATTAGGTACCTCCTCCTTCTTCCTTACTTTCAACCGACTATACCCCATACGCAAAAATATCTTAAAAAAAATTCTTTGCCCTCTTCATCTGATCAAATAGATCATTGATCCTGGGCCATGGGTATTTATTCTCAACCGCTAACTTACTCCCCTTATGATAGTCGATACGCAAATGTAACAACTCATCCTCTTCCTTAACATCCTTCTAACTTGTGTCATGGCTAGACAACAAGAGCGTCACGGTGTTTGATTACCGTAAAATACTACCTTGGGTTTCTTTAGAAAACCAAAGATTAATACTTTTATTCTAATAATTAATTAAAGTTCTATGGTTAATCAACTCATTAATACCGAGAATTACATCAAATTCTCTTAACTTTATCGGTAATTATCTACCGATACTTGCTTACATTATTATCCATGAAACCATTTCCATGAATATAATCAACGAAAGTTATTCCCTCCTCCTCTACCATAATGTTTAAAGGTACTTATAATCCCTTTCAAACAGACTCCTAGATGAGTCTTTCCACATGTCTTACACGCTTCAATCTTGCGTTTAGGATCCCCTTGTCCCACTCCAGTATTCCCGGAGTTAAAATTCTTTCCTTTTTGGCATATTGCTACTAGCATTCTCTGCCTTGGTTCCTCCATCTCCCTTGCTCTTATTCTTTCTCTCTTTGTGGTATTGGGTTAACGCCTCACTACCACTATCCGCTATAATCACTTTCTCTAGAATGGTCCCATAGGATGCACTCTGGAACACAAAAATTCCACTATAGAGCCAGGGTTTCAGGCCCTGCTCAAACCTACGAGCCTTCCTCTTCTCAGTGTCCACTTGATGTGGAGAAAACCTTGCCAATTTATTGAATTTGGCCGCGTATTGGGGAACCGTTATGTCCCTTTGCTTAAGTTCTAAGAAATTAATCTCCTTCCTCCCGTACATACTTGTAGGGAAATAATTCTCGAAGAAAACCTTCTTGAATTGTTCCCACGTTACCGTATCTGTTCCAGTCCCACCCTGGTGAGCCTCCCACCAAAAGTTGGCTTCCCCCTTCATCATGTAAGTTTCAAAAGAAGTCTTTTGCGCCTCACCTACGTTTGTAATAACAAACGCCTTCTCTATTTCTTTTACCCATGTCTGGGCCTCTAATGGGTCCGTTGTTCCTTTGAACTCCGACGAACCTACGCTTTTAAATTCTTTAAAGGTAGTCATTATGGCTAGCCTAGGTTCGGCGGGTACTCTACCCCCGGTTTAATTAAATGCAGCCGTTAATAAATTAATGAACTCTTGCATAGGGTTGTTTTGACCCCCTTGATTTTCATTACTTGATTTCGCTTCCTGATTGCGTTGTCTTCTCCATGACGGCATTTTCTGATTAAATAAATAGAATTTCATTATTATCTATTTACTTACTTCGTTATTATTCGCCACATAACAACTCATACCATAACAAAACATATTAAATGAAAACTTCATTATATTCATATGCTTCTTCATAGTTTGAAACTATTTACACTTTGCTCCCATAGCCAGAAGCTATTACATTTCTATCCTGCAATAGAACTTCTCAAAAGTTGGGATTTACAAAAAGACTACCCTGTTATACAAAAGAGGGTTTTACATCACTACACACATATTCATAACTCTAGACTTCTAATAATGCATAACAGCGTCCTCGTGTTTCTCATTCGCAACCATCACTACAGTATGCCGAATAATAGTGTGACGGGTTTGTCCTGACTTCGTGGGATGACAAGCAACTTTCAGCTTGAAATCCATATGAGCACTCTTATGGATGTTAAACAGTTGTGTTATCTTCCGGTCTTTCTCTCCCAATTCTTAATGAAGCTCATCGGCCTCCTTCTTAAAATCTCTAGCATGCTCTGTCATAAGCACCTATCTATCGTGCTTTGACCCAAAATCTTCTTCTGCAGACACCTTAGCTTCATGGAGATAATTAATCTCTTCACTCTGATTCTGTACAACTGTACTCAGTTGCATATTCCTGTCAAGCACTTCCAGATACAATGCTCTCATTGCATCTGGAGGTATTGACTCTAGTGTAGGTACCAACGTATTAACCGATGTTACCTCCATTTCCTCCTCCTCATAGACCATAATATTAAGATATGACGTTATATCCATACCTCCCTTGGAGTAGTCCTCCTCAGAAAAGTACTCCACTGTCACCGACTCCTCTAGAATCACTAATGGTACCTCTGCCACTGGAATGGGTACAGTCTCTACTCTGTTCACAGTTTCTTCGCTCATCGCATGTATATCTCTATACATCAAGCTATCGATCGACATCCTACAATAACACATAACATGTTGATTAGTACATAACACACCATAGTATAAGCACAAATCACATTTAATTTATTTAGGGTTACTTTCCATCTTTTAAATCTTTCGGTACTGAGTTTCCTCAATACCTTATTAACTCATTCGACTAAAGTAAAGCTCGAGTTTACTTCCTTCGGACTTTTCTTCCTTAACGAGGTTATTAGCCTAAGGTTCTTCTCCCCTTAAGTTTTATAACCTAATGCTTTGATACCAACCTGTGATGCCCCCAAATCCGGGTATCTTCCAACCCGACAGATGGTGCTACACGGTACTCATAACTGTAAATTCATTCTATTGAAATGACATCAAAATGTGTATATCAATGACATTCTTATTACATTAATAATATTACATCCCGTTCTCAAGTTCTAAAACCATTACATTCTTTGTTCATCATACTATAATATATACAACTTACTAGTTTATTACAAGGTAAAGTAATCGTTCATCTTTGTCTTGCCTTTATCCTTGTTAGATTCCTCAGTTTGTTCGATCTTAACTGCATTCATATGGTTCAAGCAAGAGTGAGCATAACAAGCTCAGCAAGTACAATAATTTCTTTTAAACAACATGCTTGAAACATAAGAATCGTATATCTTCAATAACTGGATAATAGTTATGAAGTACTATCAATAATTCAAAATAGCACTTCTTTTCCTTCCAAATGTTTTACAATGACAATATTCAGTAAAACATCAATTCTGGTCCAAGACCATGAGCATTTCATAATTTCTTTGAAAAGGACAACCCAACACTAAGTCCATAAGTCCGGTATATCTTACGAGCACTTCTGGGTGATCAGCCCATAGTACTCTATGTTGATCAACACTACATCCTGTTAAACGTATGTACGTTTAAGTTTTGGCAACCTCGCGTGCCCATCAAATAATCGATGAAAAATACATTTGTTTATTTATACTCAGGCTTACCTTGAATCCGTACCAAACAATTGACGTAGGATAGCGTTAGCAATTCTATATTGAAAGATTTGCAAATAAATCAATCAACTCTAAGATTAGTCTAGCCGAGGTAAAACTGGCATCGACCCTTTAGTAAAATATTTCATGCATCTTATAACATGAATCACAGAAAACTTGGCTAACATAAAGGTTAGACAAGCGTTTAAGAAAAACCTGCCTTCAATGTCTGCTATAGTAAAATACTCTCCCTTTGAATCTTTACAGTCTCTACAACATATAACCATATAACATACCACATTAGGTCATGAATGAACATACATGGTTCCTAATGAATCTTACCCTTCTTCTCAATCTAATCTTAAATTAGATTTATTACTATTGGTTCTGGCTTGCCATTATTATTTTACATTTATTCTTACCAACTTCTTTCTCTTCTATGTTTTACATGGATTTACTTCATTAATCCAACTCATTTCGAGTTAATCATCCTTCCTCGCGGCTTACTAACATTATTATGTTATTAATCGAACTCGATCGTTAAGTACACTTATTGCATACCATTCATGTTTACGTTCTTATACTTTACGCTCGTCGTTTAACTACTCATAAAATAACATTAAATTCCTAAAGTCATTACTATAATAGTGATTTAGCAAAGGTCTTATCATGTTCATTAAGTAATCACATGACCCGTACTGCTATTGCAAACCATTGGATTCATAATCAACTTGGTCAACAAATTTCTACAGCCGGCTTAGTATATTACGTTGTTCTTACCTCAAATAAATCTTTCATCGACCTTCGGTGATAATACTTAAGGTCTTTAACATGTTATAAGGATGTTTCTTCAAGTTCTTTAAAGTAAATTAACTTAAATTAATCACTTTACATTCATTTTATGCTTATAAGCATTCATGACTATCTTTAGTTTAGAAATTTGGTCATTTCATGCTGTTTTTCTCTCTCTAAGTCGTTGTGGCGTGAAACATCAATAGTCAAGGTTCCGGACTCGGCGCTGCGGTGTGAGTCTCCTTTGTTATGGTCGCGTTGTAGCGCCAATTAGCAGTGTACCCTATCTCGGCCTCGTTTGTGCCTTGAGTCGCACTGCGGCGCGGACTCTGTGCCTCAGAAAAATTTGACAGATTTTTATTTTTGTGAGATTCACATGCTCGTAACTTCTTTGTTATAAGTCCGAATTGGCTCGTTCAATAGCCTATGGTTCACAAATTACATACTCTACGCGTTCATGCAAGAATTTTATCTATTTGACTTCGTTTGCTAAAAATTCACCTAATAGTCCATTTTTAACGAAAACGGTAAACGTTCGTGAACGTTCAACGCTCGTTTCTTCGTTCTAAGTCAGACTTCGGTCATTCTCGAGTCCACAACTCTATAATGCCAAATAAGACTTGTCTCCATTGAAAACTCATGGTTCCAAGCTCAATATCAAAATTAAACTTCCATTTCGAGAATTTCACGAATTCGACGATTATCGTCTAATAGTATAAATTCCGGCATAACTTCGTTACTTATGATTTGTTCATCCTTTAAAATGGATTCAATCCATTAAATTAACATCTTAACATACATATTACATTAACTTATTTACATGATAAGTTATTACTTGTTCTTTGTGAGTTTATAACTTATAAAATTATAAACTAATTACACTTACATTCTCATGACTTATAATAATTTATGTTTTCTAACCATCATTCTCACATCTCCTTATCATACCATCTTATTAAGGTAAATATATGAGTAGTTCATATAAGTTTCTCATGAGTTCATAACTTAATTAAGTTTGAATTACTTATTCATGACTTATACGGCTTAAGTCCATTGATTACTCATTCTTATCATGCCTTAGCATATATTCTCTACCACTACCCACTTCTCTAACAATGGAAGAGAAATAGAATCATGGTTTAAGATTTCTTACCCTTGAATACCACTTGGTTAATCTTTAATCTCTTTCTTGCTTCTTGAACTATGAAAGACTAGCTTTCTAGATTTTCTAGCTTATTCTCACTTATTCTCTCTAACCAATAATCTATAAGTTATTGGATGAAAATCTAACAACTAACAAATGAACTAGCAAGCTTCCTATTTATAGAAATCTCAAAGTGAGGGTATAATGGTCTTAAAGCCACTCCACCTCCTTACTATTCATACCTAGCTATTAAGTAAACTTGGCCACCACACTTACTTAGCTCTTAAGTATACTTGATTATCACATAGCTTATCCTTTACTTGCTCATCAAATTAATTACTTGGTCATCACAACACTTAGCCATTAAGTTTACTTAGTCATCACATATAAGCACTTTGCTTGTTTATCACACATAAGCACTTTACTTAACCTTTAAGTTACTTAACTTATCCTTTGCTTAACCCTTAAGTCTACTTGTTCATCACACAAAGTTCTTGGTCACCAATTCACCCATGGGTTGCCCCATGGATCAAGCTTTACCCATTGGATCTTATCTTGGGTTTTACATTCAGTTAGCTTAATTAACTTATTTTATACATTGGGCTTACAATTAAACAAGAAATTGGGCTTGATCATTGATTTACATTGGACTTAACATTACAAATATTTGGGCTTTATCATTAATTCGTATTGGTCTTTATTATTATCCCAATTGGATAATACAATCTCGTACACATTTTTACAAATTAAATACATTTGGCTTAAGGTCTTATAACGTATAATCTACGTATTAATCTCGTATTCCACTTCGTATACTTATTCATATATAACATTTCATCATTCATACATACTCATATAATACCTCGTATTATACTCGTATTCATTATCTCATA
The DNA here is from genome assembly GCA_020205615.1 of Panax quinquefolius. Lineage (NCBI taxonomy): Eukaryota > Viridiplantae > Streptophyta > Magnoliopsida > Apiales > Araliaceae > Panax > Panax quinquefolius. Next base: position 91,637,746 of record CM035153.1, read on the forward strand.
CAATACTTACGTATTATACGATCATCGCTTTAATTCATTATACACATTTAAATTCCTTCTCGGAACTCACTTTCCCTAACCGTTAGATTTTAAGTCCGCAGGTAAAAAACTACGTTTTGCAAAACTGAAATATTATCAAATATTCTATCTCACCTCGATATTCTATCATTACGTATGTCTCGGAAGTTCAAAAATAATTCTCGAGCAGAAATGCGTGAATAGTATTTTTTGGAAAATTTCTCGGAAAGCTTTTGTTTTCGTCTTGGAAATTCAAACACTTTAATTCTACCATGTAGCCAAAATACTACGACATTCCGATATATATAGGTCATAGAACGACCTTCAATTAGCTTACTCCCATAAATAGTTAATTAAATTCATTTAATCCATATAATCAAATAAAAATTTAATTCTCATAAAATCTGATTTTTCTGGGCGTTACATTTATGTTTATCTTTTGTAAAAAGATAAGATCGAGGGTATTTTGGTCTTTTTACCCCTACTAAGGGTATTTTGGTAATTTTCATATTATCCATAGGATTATTTTAGTCATTTCACATACTTCCCTAACATTTTTAATCCTTAGGTTTTGATAACCAGTATTAGGGTGTCCTAATTAGATTTTAGGGTTCCAAAATTAAAATTAGGGTTTACCAATTAGGGTTTAGTAATCCGGGTTAGGGTTTCCTAATCCTCATTAACTTTCTCTGATAGAATTTTATACTTGACCTTACATCCACATACCTATAATAATATTTAGTATCACAATTTCTTATTGATAACTCTAATTAGGGTTAGGGTTTCTATTCTCTATTAAGCACAACTCTACTCATATTTCTTAGTCAATACACAAATTGACCACTTCTCTAGACTCGTGTCACAGATACTTACCGCAATATTAATAATTAATATAAATATTAAATAATAAAAATAATAAAATAAAATAAAATTAATTATTCGTAAAATTTCGGATCCTCACATTCTCCCCTCCTTATAAGGATTCTGTCCACGGAATCATCATCATTGTATACTTACATTTATATCTATCATTCGACATTGATTCCACTTTTAATTCCTTTTAGGAATAAAAACAATTCTTGGGCTCCACCTAAGTTTTATTTACCTTATCTTGGTCCATAATTTCCTTAGGAAATATAGTTCCATATCCGCAAAATTAAGATTTTGAATTAATATATTCTCCCCTCCTTATAAAATTTGATCTTACGAATCTTGATCCATTCTTTATTCAAAAGTTCATAAAAATTTAATCTACATACTTAATCATAACATTTAAATCTAATCGTTAAACACATAGAATATTTCTTTATTTGTCGTTTAACCTGACTATTTGTCAAGTTAAAATCAATAACTATTTATCCTTATCTTAATTCCTTGGACTCAAATCCCTCCTTCAACATTTATTTTAATTTCATGCCTCTTTAACTGTAGCACTTTTTGATTAATTGTCTCATATTTTATATCCTTGGTATTTTAACCATAGTATTTTACCAACTGTGACCTCCATGGTTCATCCACAACATCTCACAATTGTACCTATCAGTTTGAAACCAACAACTTGACGTCCCTACGAAAAATCTAGCTTTGATGCCTTCTCTTTTACTAATTTGTTTTCAATTTCTGTCTTTATATCTTATCATCCCGTCTCTATTTATCATCTTATTTAAGATGTATCCTCCTTCTCGTGACCTCTTCCGATAATTAACGCTTCTGGATAGAGTTAGCTGAAACTCTTATTAATCTTAAATTTATTAAAATCTTTTATCAGTACCTCGTTGTTTCATTTAACTTTTAATATTATTGTTAAATGTTTCCTCCTTCATAAATTTCTTCTTGACCAGAAGAATACCATCACCAACATTATCTTTTATTATTAAGACTAAAAATTTTATTCAAATCTTTTATAGTATCTTTCAAAATACTTTTTAAACTTATCATTAACTCATGTTCTACCATAATTCATCATATTTGATGCATAGTTCTCTCATTTTTACCCAATAAATTTTTACACTTTGTAAATACCTTCCTAATTTAAAATATATTATATATCAACAAATTTCAAAAAATTACACATCCGTTCACCTTACCACTACTATTACATAATGTACATATCCCTAAATCATAGACCAAAAGATAAAATCTATTATCTTTACCAAACTTATACAAAAGTTGTAACCTCTACCGTACATATAGATGTATTCACATATACTTTTCAAAATACTATCCAAATATTCTTACTATTACTAATATTTCAAAACCTAACTTTTATCTTGGACATTTCCGCTCCCTTCACCTGCTGGCTTGAATTTGAGGCTTTGGCTCCCCCTTAGGTTGAGATTTCTGGGTTTTGGACAAAATTTTGCTATGTGTCCCTCCACCCCGCAATTGAAACACTTAATTCCTATGCTCTTATTATGCTTCCGCTGTGGACATCTATTTGAATAATGCCCATTGTTTTCACAAGTAAAACATCGAGTCCCACTAAAGATACATACCCCTCTGTGCTTCTTCCCACAAATATGACAACCTTCATCCCTTTGACTGGTGCTACTATTTCCCTTTTTCCCAAAGTTATTTGAAGATTTTACATCCCTCTTCCTTTTACGATCTCCCTTCGCTTGACATTGTCTTAATATTTCATTTCCTGATTCCTCAGCCCCCTTCAATTCTGATGGTCCTGCTAATTTAAAGTCCAAGGTAATCCTTAAAGTATTAAGTTCAACTTCTGGTGGATCCCGTGACCTCCATCGTGAAGCTTCTAGTAACATATTTACCAACTATTAAGATGGGTCTGTCTCTAACTGATTTTCGTCAATCCCTACTGGTGATGTCCCTTGTGATGCCATTTATCTAAAAATAAAAATTAACTATATATAAGCATAATATTCAATTAATTTGACAAACAAGGTGTATATATTCAATTACATTCTATATACTCCAAGAAATGGACCAACTAATGATTTATATATCTTCACTAGTTTTCTCCCAACGAATTTTTACACTAAGAACACTATACTATTACAAACTACAACTCCTCTACTACCCTCTATTCTCCTTAGCCCCTCATGCTTTTCATTCCCTTCTCTTTACTTAACCTTGATACTATCGATCATCCTTTTTGTGGATATTCAAAATTTCTCCAGCGTCTACCTAAAATCTATACAATTTCTTCTCTTTGTAATGTTACTCCAATTTCCTTTCCTTCATCTTTTGTTGTCCCTCTTTCTGGCTCTATATGAGTTTTATAAAAACTTCAATCTCCCTATTCACTTAACTCCAACTTTGATACTCTTCATGCACATTCTCTAAATCTACCACAGATTTGTCTTTTATAGCTTCAACTACTTAGTTGTAAACTACTTCCCTTAATACTTCCTCTATTCTATCCTTAAAAACATTCTTCATTATTACAACCTATTATGGTTCAATTACTACCTTAGGTAAAACAATCAGCTCTCCTCGCAGTATATGAATACACTTAACTCTTTCACTTACCAAACATATAAATTCAAAATCATTAACTTATATAACAATCTATCCCTCCAACTTTAGCTGATGAATTTCCTTAATTTATCTTTTACCAACTTAACTTTGGTTTACCTCTCTATTACTGCTCTCTCCCTAATACCAAATCTCTTATTGTGTTCACAATAGTTTCTAAACTCCTTGCCATATCTAACTCCAAATCTCACTCTTCCAGTTCACTTCCTAGTTCCATCACCATCTCATTTCTTACAACCTTAATCATCTTTATATACTACACAGACCTTTTATCTCCATATCTCCTCATTTCTTACAACTTCCCTTTTTCTATTCTAGACATGCCTAATATCTCCAAAATATTTCCCTGTAATGAGTATCTAACTCATTTTCTATCTCTAAATTTATCTCCTTATTACCTTCACTACAAACTCTCAGGTCATATCCTAAGGTATTCCTACCCTAGTTCTATAACCTACTGCTCTGATACCAAATTGTGACGCCCCCAAATTCTCTACATTCACTGTAGCCAATTTGGTGCTCACATAAATATTATATAAGACAATAATTTCTATAAATCCAAGATTCACAGTACTCATAGTAAATAGTAGTTCTCATCAGAACCATCATTGTAACTGAGTACTGTAAGACCCCGAATTTTATGAAATAAAAGTATTTAATTTTTCTTATAATTGTTATTCAGTAAATGGTTAAATTGATAAAAAGTTAATGTTAAGGGTGATATATGAATTTTTTTTTTCAAAATAAGCAAGTGGTTATAAAATACTTATTGTTGTCGGGGAATATTCATTTGGTCGTGGAATATTCTTGTTGTCGAGGAGTATTCGTACGACGATGCGCACATTTCAGGGCCCCATTACGTAATAACCGCTTTATGAAGAAAAACGATAAGTTTGAGTTTTTATAAATAATTGTGCGTTATTATTCTGCTAATTAATCGTTGGAATACCTAGTGGTTAAAATACAATAATAAGCATGGTTGCACAGTAGCATACGATATTTCACAGTATTTTTGATTATTGATTCTTACGTAAGAAGGCACTACTAAATTATTGTTACAGTAAATACTATTCAATATTTTATTGATTCAATAATTGCTACGTTGATATTTTATATTATTGTTGTTTCAATAATTGTCACTGCACAATATTTTCCATTATCAGATCAATAATTCATATTAATTGAATAATATTATTAGATACCATTATTGGCGATGTCTAGAAAGTTCTGTCGAGGAAAGGGGTTAGGTCATCTAATTGCGCCAAGATAAGGAGAAATCCTTATCTAAAAGCCCCCTTTCCTCGGGAACAACTCAGTTGTCATTATTGTGATTCAGTAATATTATTTGTGAATAATTAATTATTGATTTATATGATAAAAAAAATTTGTTTTATGTGGATATAAATGATGAATTAATGCTGAGGTGTTTTATATTTTGTCAGAATGGAGGAATTCTTAGAAAAGTGACAGTTGTTTAAAATTGATATTTTGTCTTTTCTGATAAAATAATTCATTCAAATATATTATTATATTACATTATAAATGTATATTGTGATAATATAATAATATAATAATGGTGATATTTCTACACTAAATTCACGGTGCATGAATCAAATGAGAGAAATTTAGAAATCAAAAGAAGAACAAAATATGGGATTTTCAGAAAAATTAGTTCATTACTTGATTTTGTAAAATTCATAACTCTTTGTGTATAATGAGTTAGGAGATGAGCCATATATCAAAAGTAATCCATAGAAGTGAGCTAACCGTAGAAATTGGAATAACCCAAAAATTCATTGTGGATTTTTTGTGGTGACTGTTTGAATGAAACAGGTACGAAGGACTCATAATCCGAAAAATCAGTGTTCTTGAGATATATTGCCTGAGTTATAATTTTTAATCTGACTGTTGGATCGTTGTTATTTTTGGATATGTTATACATATATAAGATGAGTATATGTCCACAAATTTTGAACCGTTAAAAATTAACGTATGATTTGTTATGAATTTTAAGAGGTGACTGATTCGGAAATTATTTTTATAAATGATTTTTGGTGGAGATTTCTAGAAGGTGGGACCCACTTTTGGTTGTTGTGGAAGTTGGCTGATTTCTGGTGGGCTCCACTTGTGGTGGCTGAGTTTTATTCTAAATAGCATGCGTAGAATTTTTTATTAATATTTTATTCCTTTAGTCTCTTTTCGCGTTCTAGCATTTTCCTATAAATAGGTGTTTAGGTTAGAATTGAAAATCACACCAGAAACATAAGTTTTCTCTCTATAATATCGAGCGTATTTTTGTGAGTATTTAGATAATTTGAGAGTTGCTATTCAGTGCAAGTTTCCTTCGTCTTTACATCCGATATTCCAGTTAGAAATACTGCTCTTTTGAGGTAAGGGATTGTAAGGGTTATTATGTTTTTCAGTTTCGTAATTTTTTCGACCCTCAAAAATTTTGGAAAAATTTGAAATGATAATTTGATGAGTTTTCTAAATTGTGTCCGAAAATGTCTATTTTTGGATCTATAGATTAGTAGTTATGAATTTTTTGGGAAAATACTATCTTAAAAGTAAACCCTTATAACTCCTTGTGGTTAACTCCAATATTGGTTAAATTTTTATTGGGAGTACATGTATATAACAACAGTATACTCCATAAATTTCGAAATTTTTGGACAAAAGTATAGTTTATGATAAATGTTTAAATATTCGGCAGTTTTGGCAATATGAAAAATAGTAAATAAATTTTAAAAATTTTGAGAAAAATATATGTTTAATAAAGTTTTGGCAATATGTGCAAAGATGACCTGTTATTGAATATCTTTGGCTCGTAGTGCAAAGATGAATATCTTTGGCCCGTAGTGCAAAGATGAACGGTTGATGAATATCTTTCGCTCGTAGTGCAAAGATGAATTTATTAGTATGATTATGAACAGAAACTGTGATTTGGTATAACCATGATCTTTGATGTTTCAGGTAAAGACAGATGATGAAAATTATCTTCCTTCTGGATGCGAGGAGGAATTTAGAACCTTAATTATGATTATGAGTTATTCACATGATTGTGGACAGGAACTGTTGATTGATGTTACATGTAAGACCCCAACTTATTATAAATAAAATTGAATTTTCTCTATTTATTATCTTGAAATAATAAGGTGATAATTTGATATAATACTTTGGTTATGGGTTAAATGTGCAAATTTTTCAAAATAAACAAGTGGTTATAAAATAATCATTGTTGTCGGGGAATATTCGTTTGGTCATGGAATATTCTTTTTGTCGGGAATATCCGTACGACGGCGCAGTCATTTGTGGGCCCCATAACAGAATAATGGTCGGATGAAGAAAAAAACAAATTTCAGTTTTTATAAATAACGCCGTAATCGTTACCGTTAACACTGTTGGATTACCTGGTGGTTAAAAATACGATAATACGCCGTGGTTGCACAAGATGAGCACACGGTATTGCACAGTATTGTTGAATTATTTATTCTTACGTAAGAAGGAACTACCCAATAATTGTTACAGTAGTTACTGTTCAATATTTTATTTTATTGATTCAATAATTGTTGCATTGATATTATTATTGTTTCAATAATTGTCACTGCACAGTATTTCCCATTATCAGATCAATAATTCATATTATTTGAATAATATTATTAGATAGCATTATTGGCAATGTCTAGAAAGTTCTGTCAAGGAGAGGTTAGGTTATCTAATTGCGCGCCAATAAGGAGAAATCCTTATCGGAAAGCCCCCACTTTCTTGGGAACTACATGGTTGTCATAATTGTGATTCTGTAATATTATTGTGAATAATTAATTATTGATTTATATGATAAGGAAATATTTATTTTTTTATGTAGATATAATTGAAGGAATTATGCAAGAATTATTTGTTGAAGGTTGGCAATTATTTTCTCCGATAAATTATTCATTCAAATATATTTTTATAATATATTATAATTGTTTAAATAATAATATTATTATTATATATATATAAGAATGTGGTTAATTAGAAACGGAAGTAAACAAGATGATTTTGCATACTTTGTTTATAACATCGAAATGGTTGGTGGAAATGGTGGGTGAGAAAAGTTGCCTGCAATCTTTGATTTTCAAATGTAATACAGGAGCACTTGTCCTTTTTCTTCAAAGATAGTGTGTAATTTTTCTTCCTGCAAAGTGGTTTTCTAAGTTGATGGGCAACTCTTTCCCGCAATCCTTATTCCAAGTGTGGGCCTGCAAGTTGAGCATTTCCTTACAAACTCTTCCTGCAAAGCCATATTTCAAAGGGTGGCCCCCACCTTTATGGAAAAAATGAGAAAAGTTAGGCTAAAGGTTAGGCAGGAAAGAAATTAGGTATTTTCCTTCGTCCGAATTTCAGTATAAATAGGGGTGTAACCCTCCTTCCTCATCACACCATTTCTAAATTCAGAAATTCTTATTCTATAGTATTGTGAGTATTTTTTTGAGTATAAGAATATTTTGAGCGAAGTTTTTCTGCAAGATTTTCTCAGAATAATATCCGATATTCCAGTCAAATCCAGTTTCTACCAAGGTAAAGGATATTATTTTATTGCAATACTTGTGAGAAATATTATTTTCTTTTATACTCCATATTATGTAAGCGATATTATTTCATCTCGTATTCCTTAATTTGAACTTACTATGGTAAGTATTGCTTCTATAATTCCTGAAATGATTAGAAATTTCTCCTCATCTAATATCATTTCATAGGAATATTGGTCTGAACTTTTAATCAAATTTGAAACTTTTCATGACCGGGTTGTTCACATTGTTCCATCGCTCACTTCGCATCGCTTTATATAGTTCTTCGTTCACGGCATCGCTTCACAAAAAAAATCCTTTCAAGTTATCTGTTGTGACCCTTATTCTTGAAATTAAATCCATGTTTTTATCTTCACTATGGTTTATTATGGAGCGTTTTTGAACTTGGTTCATCTAAAGTACGAATTCCTAATCTTTGTTCTTCTATCTCTCTGGATCATTCTCTAAAATATTTTTCATCATCCTCAGTCTTTAATGGTGATACTTGATGAATATCTTTGGCCCGTAGTGCAAAGATGAATGATTACCTGATGAATATCTTTGGCCCGTAGTGCAAAGATGAACAGGTGTTGAGATGAACATGACCAACTGGTAATACAAATGAATATCTTTGGCCCGTAGTGCAAAGATGAATAATTGATGCAAGATGTATATTGATTGATGTTACAGGGATAAAATATTGATGATGGACTTTTAAATTCATAGATGATAGTAGATTTCATTCTCAACTTAACTCTACTAATGAATTGTTATTTTCGCTGCGAAAATTGATCTAAAACTGGTTGTCCATTATATTTTATCTGATTTGTTGAAGGCTAACTATAAATTGTTGTTCTTTATCTTAGTCATAATATTCTTTACTGGGCTAGTTGAGCTCATCATTTTCCTTTTTGTTCCATTTTTCTTCTCAGGAGGTGAGAATGTAGCAGGAACCAGTCGGGGTAAAGAGTGATGGTCCTAGACAGTTGTTTTAGCAGTCCTCACTATTTTTGTAAAATAGTGTATCAATAAATGTAATGAGGACTTATTTGGGTGTGGATATTGTATTTAAACTCACAGCATGTGTGTTGTCGTATTTTGCACGACAATTGTAATAATAAAAGTTGTAGTTATTTCTATACCATGTGTTTGGTGACTCATAATGGGTGATGTATACCTATTTTGGGGGCGTCACAGTTGGTATCAAAGCTTAGGGATATGGTCTCTGGCAGAGATCAGGGAATAGAACTAGGAGGGGAGAGATGAGTAAATCCTTCGCTAGTGTTTCTTACCTAAGCTTATTTGTTGGTCTGTCATAATATAGGGATATTATGTGATATGTTAATTTGTTTAAATTAACCCTTGTTTTATGGCAGTTTTTAAGAATGGCAGCTGAGAACGTTAACAATGGAGTCTATGAGACTGTGGAACAACCTTTGATTACTAACCAAGAGAACGTGCAACAGGAAGGCAATATTCCTCCTGTAAACAACACTACCGAGCAAACGATGAATGATGCGATGTTTAGAAGCTTTTTGCAGTTCATGCAAAGTCGGACGAGGGAGACTCGTGTACAAAATATGGGTGGAAATGATAGCAACGCGCGGTTTGTCACAACCAAGTAGTTCAAGGAGTTGGGACCACCAGATTTATGGGGAAAGCCCGATCCGATTAAGGCAGAAATGTGGGTTAAGCAAATTATCAAGATATTCGATGTCTTGGGCTGCACGGAGGAACAGAAGGTTCCATTCGCCACCTTTATGTTCCGTGGTGAGGCGATTATTTGGTGGAAATCACGTAAGCGTACTCCAACCACCCGCACTCAACATGTCTTGGGAAAAATTTCAGAAACTATTCAATGACAAGTACTTTCCTGAAAGTATTCGTCATATGAAGGAGGTAGAGTTTATTAGACTGGAACAGAATAACATGACGGTGTCCTAGTACGAGGAAAAGTTTGCGGAGTTATCCAGGTTTGCACCTCATTTGGTAGAGAATGAGGAATGAATGACGCGGATGTTTCTGAGAGGTCTAAAACCCGAGATTCGACAATATCTTATCTCTCATAAATTTTCTTTATATTCAGATGTTGTAAACATGGCTCAATTATTAGAGCATGATAACGAGTATGTTCAACCGAGGGACCACAACCAGGTTTATACCAGTGACAGCAGTCATTGGAGCGATGATAACCAGCGAGGAGGGAAAAATACAGACAAAAGCAGTAACCACTCAGGTGGTCATCGTGGCCATGATAATAGGAGAGGTGAGTCAAGTGGAAATTTCAAAAAGAGGAGATTCAACAATGATGGGAAGACATCAGCACCAGCACCAACAACAAATTCTAGGGGAGGAGAATGACCGCCAGTCAGATGCTACAGATGCGGAGAGGAGGGGCACATAAGTCCAAACTGTTCACAGCCTTCCAAGGTGTGTTTCAATTGTGGAAAAGACGGTCACATAGCCCGATTTTGTTCGGTAGCGAAGTCAAGTCCAACTGGGACGGCAACACCAAAGGCGAATATAGACAAAACAAAGTCGGTGGTTCAAGGGAGGGCGTTTGTAGTGACTAGCCAAAATGCGAGAAACCCGAACGAGGTGATCACGGGTAAGCTAATCTTCAATTCTTGCAAAGTTTATACCTTACTAGATACCGATTCTACCCATTCTTTTATCTCTCCTGCTTGTACTCAACATTTAAACTTGACTCCAGAGAAATTGGACTTTAACTTATCTGTTGAAACTCCGTTGGGTGAAACCTTTGTTACATCTACAGTTTATAAATCTTGCTTGATCCAAGTTGGCACAATCACATTACCTGTTGATCTTATCTCTTTAAACATACTTGCATTTGATGTGATTTTAGGGATTGATTGGTTAACCACTCATCATGCCAAAATTGATTATTTTTGTAAGGTTGTAGTTTTCATATTCCTAACCAACTTTGTTATACTTAATTCAAGCAACTAAACCACTAAAATCAGTCACTATCATATCAAGCCATAAAGCTATTCGTTTATTGAAAAATGGATGTCAAGCTTTCTTAGCCCATATTATGGACTTGAACAAAAACAAGTCAGATTTGAATAATATTCCTGTTGTTAAAGAATTTCCTGACGTATTTCTGGAAGAACTTCTTAGTCTACCCCCGGAATGAGAAGTTGAATTCTTTATTGATCTTGAACTGGGTACAAAGCCCATTTCTAAAACCCCATATCGAATTGCTCCTATTGAACTTCAGGAGTTAAAAGTTCAACTACGAGAATTGTTAGACATCGGTTTCATTAAGTCCTAGTACATCTCCTTGGGGTGCTCCTGTTTTATTTGTAAAGAAGAAAGACGGGAGTATGCGACTTTGTATTGACTACCGGGAATTAAACCATGTCACCATCAAGAATAGGTATCCCCTACCTCGTATTGATGGCCTGTTCGACCAATTGCAAGGAGCATAATTCTTTTCAAAGATCGATCTTCGTTCTGGATATCATCAGCTGAAGATTAAAACTAAGGATATTCCAAAGACTGCCTTCAGAACTCGATATGGGCATTATGAATTCTTAGTCATGTCTTTTGGATTGACTAATGCTCCTGTTGCTTTCCTGGATATGATAAACCGTGTATTCAAGGAATATTTGGATCAGTTCGTTGTTATCTTTATTGATGACATCCTCATCTATTCCAAAAGCCGAGAAGATCATGAGCACCATTTGAAGCTGGTACTTCAAAAACTTCGTGACAACAAGCTATATGCCAAGCTAAAGAAATGTGAGTTCTGGCTTAAGGAAGTAACATTCCTTGGGCACATGGTGTCAAAACATGAAGTATCTGTTGACCCGGCAAAGATTGAAGCAATACAAAGTTGGGAGCAACCGAAGTCGGTGACCAAAGTACGTAGCTTTTTGGGCTTAGCTGGTTATTATCGGAGATTCATGGAAGGATTTTCTCGAATCTCTACTCCGTTAACTCAGCTAACTCAGAAAGATACAAAATTCTTATGGAGCGAGGAATACGAGAAGAGTTTCCAAGAGCTTAAGAGGAGACTCATTTCGGCACCTCTTCTGACAATACCATCTGATTCGGATGGATTTGTTATCTACAGCGATGCTTCAGGCAAAGGGTTGGGATGTGTTCTCATGCAACATGGGAAAGTCATAGCCTATGCCTCGCTACAACTCAAAGAATATGAGAGGAATTATCCTACTCATGATCTGGAGTTGGCAGCAGTCATTTTGCATTGAAAATCTGGAGACACTACCTGTATGGAGAGAAAGTGGAGATTTATACGGATCGTAAAAGCCTCAAATATTTCTTCACCCAAAAGGAACTTAACATGCGGCAACGACGTTGGCTCGAGTTGTTGAAAGATTACGACCATAGCATTCAATATCATCCTGGAAAAGCAAACGTTGTAGCAGACGCATTGAGTAAAAAATCATATGCGGGTACGAGTGCAATGTTGTTAACACAAAGGCCCATTCTGTACGACTTACAAAGGATGGAGATAGAGGTAAAGGATCTAAGTACCAACGTGATGATATCAAACATACGAGTAGAACCGACTTTAATCGATAGAGTTAAAGTAGCTCAAGCTACAGACCTGGAGCTGATGCGTATGAAGAAGAAAGTGCAAGAAGGTGCTATTCTGGAAGTAAGAATCGATGAAGAATGAATACTTCGAGTCAACTCCAGACTTTACGTTCCTAACGACTTTGACTTGAAGCATAGAATCATGATGGAGGCACACAACACACCATTTGCAATCCATCCTGGGAGTACCAAAATGTATCATGATCTTCGACATACATTTTGGTGGGCAATATGAAGAGAGAAATTGCGGAGTTTATCTCAAGGTGTTTAACCTGTCAACGTGTAAAGGCGGAGCATCAAGTGCCAAAGGGTCCATTGCAACCACTTGAGATTCCAAAATGGAAGTGGGAACACATTACTATGGATTTCATTACAGGTCTTCCCAAGGTTTCTTAAGGTATAGATGCGATTTAGGTTATTATGGATAGATTAACCAAGTCTGCTCATTTCTTGCCTATACGTGGGACTTTTTCCCTTGAACGTCTTGCTCGTATGTACGTAAATGAGATTGTGAGATTGCATGGCATGCCAGTATCCATAGTTTCGGATCGTGACCCAAGATTCAATTCACGATTTTGGGTTAGCTTACAGAAAGCTATGGGCACAGATTTACGATTCAGTTCAGCATACCATCCTCAAACGGACGGACAATCGGAAAGGACTATTCAAACCCTTGAAGATTTATTAAGACTCTGTGTCCTAGATTTCAAAGGAAGTTGGGATAAGTACTTGCTATTGGTGGAATTCTCTTACAACAACAGTTATCAAGCAAGTATAGGCATAGCTCCATTCGAAGCTTTGTATGGATGAAAGTGTCGCTCTCTAGTATGTTGGGACAAGGTGGGTGAAGCAACGTTGTTGGGACCAGAATTAGTACGCATGACTACGGAAAAGATTCAAATGATCCGGCAACGTATAAAGACCTCACAAGATCGACAAAAGAGTTATGTTGATCTTCATCAAAAGGACGTGGAATTTAATATTGGAGATCATGTACTGTTACGTATTGCTCCATGGAAGGGAGTTACAAGATTCGGGTAGAGAGGAAAGCTCAATCCACGATTTGTTGGTCCATTTGAGATTCTTGACCGAATAGGAAATGTGGCCTATAGACTCGTATTACCTCCAAGCATGTCTCGTGTTCATAATGTTTTTCATATATCCATACTTCATAAATATGTGAAAGACCCGAACCAAATTATTGCGTTAGAACCAGATGAGATAGCCGAAGATTTAACGTACGAGGAGGTACCTGTCAAGATACTGGATAGGAAAGAGCATGTCCTACAAACAAAGGTTATACCACAAGTTAAGGTTTTGTGGAGGAACCATGCTATTGAAGAAATGACCTGGGAGTTGGAATCGGAAATGAAAGTTAGGTACCCTCACCTTTTTGAAACACCAGATACGTACGTCAATTTTGAGGACAAAATTTCATAAGGAGGGGAGGTTGTAAGACCCCAACTTATTATAAACAAAATGGAATTTTCTCTATTTATTATCTTGAAATAATAAGGTGATAATTTGATATAATACTTTGGTTATGGGTGAAATGTGCAAATTTTGCAAAATAAACAAGTGGTTATAAAATAATCATTGTTGTCGGGGAATATTCGTTTGGTCGTGGAATATTCTTTTTGTCGGGAATATCCGTACGACGGCGCAGTCATTTGTGGGCCCCATAATAGAATAATGGTCGGATGAAGAAAATGACAAATTTGAGTTTTTATAAATAACGGCGTAATCGTTACCGTTAACACTGTTGGATTACCTGGTGGTTAAAATACAGTAACACGCGTAGTTGCATAGTAGCACACGGTATTACACAGTATTGTTGAATTATTGATTCTTACGTAAGAAGGCACTACCCAATAATTAATACAGTAGTTACTGTTCAATATTTTATTTTATTGATTCAATAATTGTTGCATTGATATTATTATTGTTTCAATAATTGTCACTGCACATTATTTCCCATTATCAGATCAATAATTCATATTATTTGAATAATATTATTAGATAGCATTATTGGCAATATCTAGAAAGTTCTGTCAATGAGAGGTTAGGTCATCTAATTGCACGCCAGTAAGGAGAAATCTTTATCGAAAAGCCCCCTCTTTCCTGGGAACTGCCTGATTGTCATAATTGTGATTTTGTAATATTATTGTGAATAATTAATTATTGATTTATATGATAAGGAAATATTTTTTTTTTATGTAGATATAATTAAAGGAATTATGCAGGAATTATTTGTTGAAGGTTGGCAATTATTTTCTCCGATAAATTATTCATTCAAATATATTTTTATAATATATTATAATTGTTAAAATAATAATAATATTATTATATATATATATATATAAGCATGTGGTTAATTAGAAACGAAAGTAAACAAGATGATTTTGCATACTTTGTTTGTAACATGGAAATGGTTGGTGGAAATGGTGGGTGTGAAAAGTTGCCTGCAATCTTTGATTTTCAAATGTAATACAGGAGCACTTGTCCTCTTTCTTCAAAGATAGTGTGTAATTTTTCTTCCTGCAAAGTGGTTTTCTAAGTTGATGGGCAACTCTTTCCTGCAATCCTTATTCTAAGTGTGGCCCTGCAAGTTGAGCATTTCCTTACAAACTCTTCCTGCAAAGCCATATTTCAAAGGGTGGCCCCCACCTTTATGGAAAAAATGAGAAAAGTTAGGCAAAAGGTTAGGCAGGAAAGAAATTAGGTATTTTCCTTCGTCCGAATTTCAGTATAAATAGGGGGGTAACCCTCCTTCCTCAACACACCGTTTCTAAATTCAGAAATTCTTATTCTATAGTATTGTGAGTATTTTTTTTGTGTATAAGAATATTTTGAGCGAAGTTTTTCTGCAAGATTTTCTCAGAATAATATCCGATATTCCAGTCAAATCCAGTTTCTACCAAGGTAAAAGATATTATTTTATTGCAATAATCGTGAGAAATATTATTTTCTTTCATACTCCATATTATGTAAGCGATATTATTTCATCTCGTATTCCTTAATTTGAACTTACTATGGTAAGTATTGCTTCTATAATTCCTAAAATGATTAGAAATTTCGCCTCATCTAATATCATTTCATAGGAATATTGGTCTGAACTTTTAGTCAAATTTGGAACTTTTCATAATCGGTCTTTATTCACGATTTATTGTTCACGGTCTCGCTCACGCCATTCTCACGTTAGCAATCGCTTCTGCAGTTCTTTATCACAAAAAAAATATTTTTTTTTCATCCTGTCATGTTATCTGTTGTGACCCTTATTCTTGAAATTGAATCCATGTTTTTATCTTCACTATGGTTTATTATGGAGCATTTTTGAACTTGGTTCATCTAAAGTACGAATTCCTAATCTTTGTTCTTCTATCTCTCTGGATCGTTCTCTAAAATATTTTTCATCATCCTCAGTCTTTAATGGTGATACTTGATGAATATCTTTGGCCCGTAGTGCAAAGATGAATGATTACCTGATGAATATCTTTGGCCCGTAGTGCAAAGATGAATAGGTGTTGAGATGAACATGACCAACTGGTAATACAAATGAATATCTTTGGCCCGTAGTGCAAAGATGAATAATTGATGCAAGATGTATATTGATTGATGTTACAGGGATAAAATATTGATGATGGAATTTTAAATTCATAGATGATAGTAGATTTCATTCTCAACTTAACTCTACTAATGAATTGTTATTTCCGCTGCGAATATTGATCTAAAACTGGTTGTCCATTATATTTTATCTGATTTGTTAAAGGCTAATGGTAAATTGTTGTTCTTTATCTTACTCATAATATTCTTTACTGGGCTAGTTGAGCTCATCCTTTTCCTTTTTGTTCCATTTTTCTTCTTAGGAGGTGAGAATGTAGCAGAAACCAGTCGAGGTAAAGAGTGATGGTCCTAGACAGTTGTTTTAGCCGTCCTCACTATTTTTGTAAAATGGTGTATCAATAAATGTAATGAGGACTTATTTGGGTATGGATATTGTCTAGAAGACAATATTTGTATTTAAACTCACAGCATGTTTGTTGTCGTATTTTACACGACAATTGTAATAATAAAAGTTGTAGTTATTTTTGTACCATATGTTTGGTGACTCAGAATGGGTGATGTATACCTATTTTGGGGGCGTCACATTACAGGGATAAAACATTGTTGGTGGACTTTTAGCATGGAGAAGATAATAGACTTTATGGTCTATTTGAGTCTTCTAATGGATTTCTCGTTCCGCTGCAACTATGGTTGAAAAGTTTTATCATCTACCATATGTTCTAAACCTCTGATTTATTACTAATGAAGGCTATTGATAATTTAATTATCTTTAGTCATGATATTCTTTACTGGGCTATTTGTGCTCACCCTTTTGATTCACAATTCCTTTCAGGTAATAAGAGTGTAGATGGGTCAAACGGGGATAACAGGGGAATAGAACGGTGGTCTATAGTTATTGAGGTTCTCCATAAATAGTATGGAAATAACTTTATTGAGAACTTTAGATAAGTGTGTTGTATTTTATACGTTATTTAATAATTATATTTGGTGAATCCAATAGGGTGAGGCGAACCCAACGTTGGAAGGGTGTTTTGCCACTATCATACAAGATGTCTAATGACATACAACCTCGTGTTATCATAAGACATGGTTGTGCATATCCACTTGCTGAGTATATCTACGAACACTACCTATATAATCTTGGAGTTTGGTTAAAATATAATTCTCAATTGCAGACAGTGGAGATAATTATATTTCAAGAGAAGACTCACCAATGGAAAGAACATGATAGTAATCTTCTCGTTTTTCTTTGGGGTCTATTTGGTCAACCAAGGACAATTATCGAGTCATATGATATCTATTATAACTTAGATGCATGGCCTCCCATGTACGAAGGTTTTCTTGAGCATTTTCCAAAGATTTTAATTTTTAAAACAGTTATTGATTGTACCTTTATGTAAGGTTCCATTGTAACGTGCTATCCAAGGTTGGGATGGGAGTCATAGTTGGTATATATTTGTATCAAAACTCACAGCATATATATTGTTATATTTTGCATGACAATTGTAATAATAAAGATGTAGTTGTTTTTTGTACAATATTATTGGCGACTCAGAATGGGTTGGGTGGATTAAACCTATTTTGGGGGCGTCACAGTTGGTATCAGAGCTTAGGGATATGGTCTCTGGTGGAGATCGGGAAATAGAACTAGGAGGGGAGAGATGAGTAAACCCTTCGCTAGTGTGTCCTACTTAAGCTGAATTTTCTTACTTAAGTTGACAAATTGTGATATGTCAAATAACCTTTATTTTGAATCTATATTCTAGAATGATATCTGAAATACAGATGAGCAATGGGAAAATCATGATACAGAGGAGATGACCGGTAGCATACAATCGGAAAAGAAAGTAATGTATTCTCATTTCTTTGAATTACCAGGTACGTAAATTTCATGGATGAAATTTCATAAGGAGGGGAGATTGTAAGACCCCGAATTTTATGAAATAAAAGTATTTAATTTATCTTATAATTGTTATTCAGTAAATGGTTAAATTGATAAAAAGTTAATGTTAAGGGTGATATATGAATTTTTTTTTCAAAATAAGCAAGTGGCTATAAAATACTCATTGTTATCGGGGAATATTCGTTTGGTCGTGGAATATATTTGTTGTCGAGGAGTATTCATACGACGGAACAGCCATTTGTGGGCCCCATAACAGAATAATTGTCGGATGAAGAAAATGACAAGTTTGAGTTTTTATAAATAACGACATAGTTGTTACCGTTAACACTGTTGGAATACCTGGTGGTTAAAATATAGTAATACGCGTGGTTGCACAATAGCACACAATATTGCACAGTATTTTTGATTATTGACTTACGTAAGAAGACACTACTCAATTATTGTTACAGTAAATATTGTTCAATATTTTATTGATTCAATAATTGCTACGTTGATATTTTATATTATTGTTGTTTCAATAATTGTCACTGCACAATATTTCATATTATCGGATCAATAATTCATATTAATTTAATAATATTATTAGATAACATTATTGGCGATGTCTAGAAAGTTCTGTCGAGGAAAGGGGTTAGGTCATCTAATTGCGCGCCAGTAAGGAGAAATCCTTATCGAAAAACCCCCTCTTTCCTAGGAACAATCTGGTTGTCATTATTGTAATTCTGTAATATTATTTGTGAATAATTAATTATTGATTTATATGATAAGAAAATATTTATTTTATGTGGATATAAATGATGAATTAATGCTGAGGTGTTTTATATTTTGTCAGAATGGAGGAATTCTTAGAAAAGTGACAATTGTTGAAAATTGATATTTTATCCTTTCTGATAAAATAATTCATTCAAATATATTATTATATTATATTATAAATATATAATGTGATAATATAATAATATAATAATAGTGATATTTCTACACTAAATTCACGGTGCATGAATCAAATTACAGAAATCTAGAAATTAAAAGAACAACAAAATAGGGGATTTTCAGAAAAATTAGTTCATTACTTGATTTTGTAAAATCCATAACTCTTTGTGTATAATGAGTTAGGAGATGAGCCATATATCAAAAGAAAGCCCTGGAAGTAAGCTAACCGTAGAAATTAGAATCACCCAAAAATTTATTGTGTATTTTTCGTGGTGACTGTTTGAATGAAACTGGTACGAATGACTCATAATCCGAAAAATCAGTGTTCTTGAGATATATTGTGTGAGTTATAATTTTTAATCCGGCCGTTGGATCGTTGTTAGTTTTGGATATGTTATACATATATAAGTTAAGTATATGACCACAAATTTTGAACCGTTAAAAATTAACGTATGATTTGTTATGAATTTTAAGAGGTGACTGATTCGGAAATTATTTTTATAAATAATTTTTGGTGGAGATTTTTAGAAGGTGGGACCCACTATTGGTTGTTGTAGAAGTTAGCTGATTTCTGGTGGGCCCTACTTGTGGTGGCTGAGTTTTATTCAAAATAACATGCGTAGATTTTTTTTATTAATATTTTATGAATGTAGTCTCCTTTGGCGTTCTAGCATTTTCCTATAAATAGGTGCTTAGGTTAGAATTGAAAATCATACCAGAAACATAAGTTTTCTCTCTCTATATTATCGAGTGTATTTTTATGATTATTTAGATACTTTGGGAGTTGCTATTCAGTACAAGTTTCCTTCGGCTTTACATCCGATATTTCAGTCAGAAATACTGCTCTTTTGATGTAGGGGATTGTAAGGGTTATTATGTTTTTTAGTTTCGTAATTTTTTCGACTGTTAAAAATTCTGGAAAAATTTGAAATGATAATTTGATGAGTTTTCTAGATTGTGTCCAAAAATAGCAATTTTTGGATGTATAGATTAGGAGTTAAGAATTTTATGAGAAAAGACTAGCTTAAAAGTAAACCCTTATAACTCCTTGTGGTTAACTCCAATATTGGTTAAATTTTTATTGGGAGTACATGTATATAACAGCAGTATACTCTGTATATTTCAAAATTTTTGGACAAAAGTACAGTTTATGATAAATGTCTAAATATTCGGTAGTTTTGGCCATATGAAAAATAGTAAATGAATTTTAAAAATTCGAGAAAAATATATGTTCAATATGGGACTATATTTTGCTAAATCCCAGGAAAAAAAAAATTCTGGGATTAATTTGGTATTTTTCATGAAAATAGACTAGTTATGAGTAAATAAATTAAATATGTTATATGAAGTAAGAAAATTGGAAAATATGATTTTATGGCTTGAGAATCCTATATAAGGTATATGCAGATTTTTGATGAGGATTTTGGTTATTGGTGATGAAATCTTATGAGTTTGGCATTTTAGGATGATTAAATGCATTAATTAGTAAAGTGTAAATAATTAAAATAAATTATTTATAAATTTAAGAAATGATTAAAATATTGTGGTAATATTAATAATTTTAGATTATGAGATTATTAAGTGATTTATAACATTTAGATTAAGGTGCTATGAAATTATTGATTTAAAATATTATTTAATAATTAATAATATTAGTAAATGAATTTAATGTTATTATATAATGAATAATATTAAATGGAGTTTATAATATAATGAATAATGTTATTATCTTCGTTAAATATTCGTTGAAATATTATTTTCTGTTCAAATCATTTTTGATATGATATTATTCTTGAATTTTACTCCACAAAGCAGTATCATATTGACAATTTGGATATTATTGAATTCTGGATAAATTAAATTGTTAAAGTCCTTAAAAATTTATCATTTATCTCATGTGATTGATTCTTTATATCCTTGTCATGATCTTCATGCTTATATTATGATGAAAGTCATCTTTGGGCCGTAGTGCATAGATGGACTGTTATTTATTAGTTTTACAGTTGTATGCCTTTGGCCTGTAGTGCAAAGAAGAACTGTTGATTGCTATCTTTGGCCTGTAGTGCAAAGATGACCTGTTGTTGAATATCTTTGGCTCGTAGTGCAAAGAAGACCTGTTATTGAATATCTTTGGCTCGTAGTCCAAAGATGACCTATTGTTGAATATCTTTGACCTGTAGTGCAAAGATGACCTGTTGTTGAATATCTTTGGCTCGTATTGCAAAGTTGACCTGTTGTTGAATATCTTTGGCTCGTAGTGCAAAGATGACCTGTTGTTGAATATCTTTGGCCCATAGTGCAAAGATGAACTGTTGATGAATATCTTTGGCCCGTAGTGAAAAGATGAATTTATTAGTATTATTATGAACAAGAACTATGATTTGGTATAACCATGATCTTTGATGTTTCAGGTAAAGATAGGTGATGAAAATTATCTTAGTCCTGGATGGGAAGAGGAATTTAGAACCTTAAATATGATTATGAGTTATTCACATGATTGTGGACAGGAACTGTTGATTGATGTTATAGGGATAAAATATTATTGGTGAACTTTTAACATGGAGAAGATAATAGACTTTATGGTCTATTTGACTCTTCTAATGGATTGCTCGTTCGGCTGCAACTATGGTTAAAAAGTTTTATCATATACCATATGATCTAAACCTCTGATTTATTACTGATGAAGGCTATTGATAATTTAATTATCTTTAGTCATGATATTCTTTACTGGGCTATTTGTTCTCACCCTTTTGCTTTACAATTCTTTTCAGGTAATAAGAGAGTAGTTGGGTCGAACGGGGATAACAGGGGAAATGAACGATGGTCTATAGTTGTTGAGGTTCTCCATAAATAATATGGAAATAATTTTATTGAGAACTTTAGATAAGTGTGTTGTATTTTATACGTCATTTAATAATTATATTTGGTGAATCCAATAGGGTGAGGCGATACATGTTATTTTTGGATAAGTGTGTTGTATTTTTAATCTGACCATTGGATCATTGTTATTTTTGGATATGTTATACATATATAAGTTGAGTATATGTCCACAAATTTTGAGCCGTTAAAAATTAACGTATGATTTGTTATGAATTTTAATAGGTGACTGATTCCGAAATTATTTTTATAAATGATTTTTGGTGGAGATTTCTAGAAGGTGGGGCCCACTTTTGGTTGTTGTGGAAGTTGGCTGATTTCTGATGGGCCCCACTTGTGCTGGCTGAGTTTTATTCAAAATAGCATGCGTAGAATTTTTTATTAATATTTTATTAATTTTTTCTCCTTTGGCGTTCTAGCATTTTCCTATAAATAGGTGCTTAGGTTAGAATTGAAAATAACATCAGAAACATAAGTTTTATCTCTCTATAATATCGAACGTATTTTTGTGAGTATTTAGATACTTTGAGAGTTGCTATTCAGTACAAGTTTTCTTCGGCTTTACATCCGATATTTCAATCAGAAATACTGCTCTTTTGAGATAAGGGATTGTAAGGGTTATTATGTTTTTCAGTTTTGTAATTTTTCCAACCCTCAAAAATTCTGGAAAAATTTGAAATGATAATTTGATGAGTTTTCTAGATTGTGTCCAAAAATGGGGATTTTTTGAATGTATAGATTAGGAGTTATGAATTTTATGGGAAAATACTATCTTAAAAGTAAACCCTTATAACTCCTTGTGGTTAACTCCAATATTTGTTAAATTTTTATTGGGATTACATGTATATAACAGCAGTATACACTGTACATTTCCAAAATTTTTGGACAAAAGTACAGTTTATGATAAATGTCTAAATATTCGGCAGTTTTAGCCATATGAAAAATATTAAATAAATTTTAAAAATTTCGAGAAACATATATATTCAATATGGGACTACATTCTGCTAAATCCCAGGAAAAATATTTTCCTGGGACTGATTTGGTATTTTTCATGAAAATGGACTAGTTATGAGTAAATGAATTAAATGTGTTATGTGAAGTAAGAAAATTGGAAAATAAGATTTTATGGCTTGAGAATCCTATATAAGGTATATGCAGATTTTTTATGAGGGTTTTGGTTATTGGTGATGAAATCTTCTGAGTTTAGAATTTTAAGATGATTAAATGCATTAATTAGTAAAGTGTAAATAATTAAAATAAATTGTTTATAAGTTTAAGAAATGATTAAAATATTGTGATAATATTAATAATATTAGATTATGAGATTATTAAGTGATTTATAACATTTGGATTAAGGTGCTATGAAATCATTGATTTAAAATATTATTTAATAATTAATAATATTAGTAAATGAATTTAATGTTATTATATAATGAATAATATTAAATGAAGTTTATAATATAATGAATAATGTTATTATCTTCGTTAAATATTAGTTGAAATATTATTTTCTGTTCAAATCATTTTTGATATGATATTATTCTTGAATTTAACTCCACAAAGCAGTATCATATTGACAATTTGGATATTATTGAATTCTGGATAAATTAAATTGTTAAAGTCTTTAAAAATTTATCCTTTATCTCATGTGATTGATTCTTTCTATCCTTGTCATGATCCTCATGCTTATATTGTGAAGAAAGTCATCTTTGGCCCGCAGTGCATAGATGGACTGTTGTTTATTAGTTTTACAGTTGTATGCATTTGACCTGTAGTGCAAAGAAGAACTGTTGATTGCAATCTTTGGCCTGTAGTGCAAAGATGACCTGTTATTGAATATCTTTGGCTCGTTGTGCAAAGATGACCTGTTGTTGAATATCTTTGGCTCGTAGTGCAAAGATGACCTGTTGTTAAATATCTTTGGCTCGTAGTGCAAAGATGACCTGTTGTTGAATATCTTTGGCTCATAGTGCAAACATGACCCGTTGTTGAATATCTTTGGCCCGTAGTGTAAAAAATGAACTGTTGATGAATATCTTTGGCCCGTAGTGCAAAGATAAATTTATTAGTATGATTATGAACAGGAACTATGATTTGGTATAACCATGATCTTTGATGTTTCAGGTAAAGACAGGTGATAAAAATTATCTTCTTCCTAGATGCAAAGATGAATTTAGAACCTTAATTATGATTATAAGTTATTCACATGATTGTGGACAGGAAATTTTTATTGATGTTACAGGAATAAAACATTATTGGTGGACTTTTAACATGGAGAAGATAATAGACATTATGTTCAATTTGACTCTTCTAATGGATTGCTCGTTCTGCTGCAACTATGGTTGAAAAGTTTTATCATCTACCATATGTTCTAAACCTCTGATTTATTACTGATGAAGGCTATTGATAATTTAATTATCTTTAGTCATGATATTCTTTATTGGGCTATTTGTGCTCACCCTTTTGCTTCACAATTCCTTTTAGGTAATAAGAGAGTAGATGGGTCAAACGGGGATAACAGCGGAATAGAACGGTGGTCTATAGTTGTTGAGGTTCTACATAAACAGTATGGAAATAATTTTATTGAGAACTTTATATAAGTGTGTTGTATTTTATACGTCATTTATTAATTATATTTGGTGAATCCAATAGGGTGGGGCAAACCCAACGTTGGAAGGGTGTTTTCCCACTATCATACAAGATGTCTAATGACATACAACCTCGTGTTATCATAAGATAGGGTTGTGCATATCCACTTACTGAGTATATCTACGAGCACTACCTATATAATCTTGGAGTTTGGTTGAAATATAATTCTCAATTATAGACAGTGGAGATAGTTATATGTCAAGAGAAGACTCACCATTGGAAAGAACATGATAGTAATCTTCTCATTTTTCTTTGGGATCTATTGGGTCAACCAAGGATAATTCTCCAGTCATATGATATCTATTATAACTTAGATGCATGGCCTCCCATGTACGAAGGTTTTCTTGAGCATATTTCAAAGATTTTAATTTTTAAAACAGTTATTGATTGTACCTTTTTATAAGGTGTCATTGTAACGTGTTATCCAAGATTGGGATGAGAGTAACAGTTGGTATATATTTGTATCAAAACTCACAGCATATGTGTTATTGTATTTTGCACGACAATTGTAATAATAAAGTTGTAGTTATTTTTTGTACCATATATTTGGTAACTCAGAATGGGTTGGGTGGATTAAACCTATTTTGGGGGCTTCACAGTTGGTATCAGAGCTTAGGGATATAGTCTCTGGCGGAGATCGAGGAATAGAACTAGGAGGGGAGAGATGAGTAAACCCTTCGCTAGTGTTACCTACCTAAGCTGAATTTTATTACTTAAGTTGACAAATTGTGATATGTCAAATAACCTTTATTTTGAAGCTGTATTCTAGAATGATATCCGAAATACAGATGAGCAATGTGAAAATCACGATACAAAGGAGATGACCGGGAGAATACAATCGAAAAAGAAAGTAAGGTATTCTCATCTCTTTGAATTACCAGGTACGTAAATTTCGGAGATGAAATTTCATAAGAAGTGGAGATTGTAAGACACTGAAATTTATGAAATAAAAGTATTTAAGTTTTCTTATAATTGTTATTTAGTAAATGGTTAAATTGATAAAAAGTTAATGTTAAGGGTGATATATGAATTTTTTTTAAAAATAAGCAAGTGGTTATAAAATACTCATTGTTGTCGGGGAATATTCGTTTGGTCGTGGAATATTCTTGTTGTCAAAGAGTATTCGTACGACGGCGCAACCATTTGTGAGCCCCATAACCGAATAACTGTTAAATGAAGAAAACGACAAGTTTGAGTTTTTATAAATAACGTCGTAGTTGTTACTGTTAACACTTTTGGAATACCTGGTGGTTAAAATATAGTAATACGCGTGGTTTCATAGTAGCACACGGTATTGCACAGTGTTTTTGATTATTGATTATTACGTAAGAAGGCACTACTCATTTATTGTTACAGTAAATACTGTTTAATATTTTATTGATTCAATAATTGCTACCTTGATATTTTATAATATTGTTGTTCAATAATTGTCACTGCACAATATTTCCCATTATCGGATCAATAATTCATATTAATTGAATAATATTATTAGATAGCACTATTGGCGATGTCTAGAAAGTTCTGTCGAGGAAAGGGGTTAGGTCATCTAATTGCAAGCGCCAAGAAGGAGAAAATCTTATCTGAAAGCCCCTCTTTCTGTAGAACAACCTAGTTGTCATTATTGTGATTCTATAATATTATTTATGAATAATTAATTATTGATTTATATGATAAGGAAATATTTATTTTATGTGGATATAAATGATGAATTAATGCTGAGGTATTTTATATTTTGTCGAAATGGAGGAATTCTTAGAAAAGTGACAATTATTGAAAATTGATATTTTGTATTTTCTGATAAAATAATTCATTCAAATATATTATTATATTACATTATAAATGTATAATGTGATAATATAATAATATAATAATGGTGATATTTCTACACTAAATTCACGGTGCATGAATCAAATGAGAGAAATCTAGATAGGATTTTCAAAAAAATTAGTTCATTACTTAATTTTATTAAATCCATACCTCTTTGTGTATAATGAGTTAGGAGATGAGCCATATATAAAAAAAAGCCCTGGAAGTAAGCTAACCGTAGAAATTGGAATCACCCAAAAAGTCATTATGGCTTTTTCGTGGTGACTATTTGAATTAAACTGGTCCGAACGACTCATAATCCAAAAAATCAATGTTCTTGAGATATATTGCGTGAGTTATAATTTTTAATCCGACCGTTGGATCGTTGTTATTTTTGGATATGTTATACATATATAAGTTGAGTATATGTCCACAAATTTTGAACCGTTAAAAATTAACGTACGATTTGTTATGAATTTTAAGAGGTGACTGATTCGGAAATTATTTTTATAAATGATTTTTGGTGGAGATTTCTAGAAGGTGGGACCCACTTTTGGTTGTTGTGAAAGTTGGCTGATTTCTGCTGGGCCTCACTTGTGGTGGCTGAGTTTTATTCAAAATAACATGCTTAGATTTTTTTTATTAATATTTTATTAATTTAGTCTTCTTTGGCGTTCTAGCATTTTTCTATAAATAGGTGCTTAGGTTAGAATTGAAAATCACACAAGAAATATAAGTTCTCTCTCAGAAATACTGCTCTTTTGAGGTAAGGGATTGTAAGGGTTATTATGTTTTTCAGTTTCGTAATTTTCAACCCTCAAAAATTCTGGAAAAATTTGAAATGATAATTTGATGAGGTTTCTAGATTGTGTCCAAAAATGGCGATTTTTGGATGTATAGATTAGGAGTTATAAATTTTATGGGAAAAGTCTATCTTAAAAGTAAACTCTTATAACTCCTTATGGTTAACTCCAATATTGGTTAAATTTTTTTTGGGAGTACATGTATATAACAACAATATACTCTATAAATTTCGAAATGTTTGGACAAAAGTACAGTTATGATAAATGTCAAAATATTCGGCAGTTTTGGCCATATGAAAAATAGTAAATGAATTTTAAAAATTTTGAGAAAAATATATGTTCAATATGAGACTATATTCTGCTAAATCCCAGAAAAGAAAATTTTCTGGGACTGATTTGGAATTTTTCATGAAAATGAACTAGTTATGAGTAAATGAATTAAATATGTTATGTGAAGTAAGAAAATTGAAAAATAGAATTTTATGGCTTGAGAATCCTATATAAGGTATATGCAGATTTTTGATGAGGGTTTTGGTTATTGGTGATGAAATCCTATGAGTTTGACATTTTAGGATGATTAAATGCATTAATTAGTAAAGTGTAAACAATTAAAATAAATTATTTATAAGTTTAAAAATGATTAAAATATTGTGATAATATTAATAATATTAGATTATGAGATTATTAAGTGATTTATAACATTTGGATTAAGGTGCTATGAAATCATTGATTTAAAATATTATTTAATGATTAATAATATTAGTAAATGAATTTAATGTTATTATATAATGAATAATATTAAATGGAGTTTATAATATAATGAATAATGTTATTATCTTCGTTAAATATTCGTTCAAATCATTTTTGACACAATATTATTCTTGAATTTTACTCCACAAAGCAGTATTATATTTACAATTTGGATATTATTGAATTCTAGATAAATTAAATTGTTAAAGTCTTTAAAAATTTATCCTTTATCTCATGTGATTGATTCTTTCTATCCTTGTTATGATCCTCATGCTTATATTGTGAAGAAAATTATCTTTGGCCCGTAATGCATAGATGGACTGTTGTTTATTGGTTTTACAGTTGTATGCCTTTGGCCTGTAGTGCAAAGAAGAACTGTTGATTGCTATCTTTGGCCTGTAGTGCAAAGATGACCTGTTGTTGAATATCTTTGGCTCGTAGTACAAAGATGACCTGTTGTTGAATATCTTTGGCCTGTAGTGCAAAGATGACCTATTGTTGAATATCTTTGGCTCGTAGTGCAAAGATGACCTATTGTTGAATATCTTTGGCTCGTAGTGCAAAGATGACCTGTTGTTGAATATCTTTGGCCTGTAGTGCTAAGATGACTTGTTGTTGAATATCTTTGGCTCGTAGTGCAAATATGACTTGTTGTTGAATATCTTTGGCTCGTAGTGCAAAGATGGCCCGTTGTTGAATATCTTTGGCCCGTTGTGACGCCCCCAAAATAGGTCCATTCCATCCAACCCATTCTGAGTCGCCAAATACATGATACAGAAACAACTACAACTTTATTAATACATTTGTCGTGCAAAATACGACAACATATATACTGTGAGTTTAAATAAAATATTGTCTCCTAGACAATATCCATACCCAGATAAATCCTCATCACAATTATTGATACATTATTACAAAAATGGTGAGGACTACTAAAACAACTTCTAAAACCATCACTCCACACCCCGACTCGTACTCGTTACATTCTCGCCTCTTGAGAAGAAAAATGGAACAAAAAGGAAAAGGGTGAGCTCAACTAGCCCAGTAAAGAATGTTATGACTAAGATAATGTACAACAAATTATCGTTATTCTTCAACAGGGAAAAATCTGATAGAATACAACAGACAACAAGTTTTAGATCAACAACTGCAGCAGAAACAACAATTCATTAGAAGAGTTAAGTAGAGAATGAAATCTACTATCATCTATGAATTTAAAAGTCCATCATCAATATTTTATCCCTGTAACATCAATCAATATCCATCTTTGCATTACAGGCCAAAGATATTCATCAGTCGGTCATGTTCATCTCAACACCTGTTCATCTTTGCACTACGGGCCAAAGATATTCATCAATTGGTCATGTTCATCTCAACACATGTTCATCTTTGCACTACGGGCCAAAGATATTCATAAGAAAATCAACCATCTTTGCACTACAGGCCAAAGATATTCAGTAATGTCATCACTTAGGACTGAGGATGATGAAAAATATTGTAAAGAAAACGAATCCAGTTAAACAAAAGAACAAATATTAAGGATTCGTACTTTAACCAAACCGAGTTCAAAAATACTTCATAAATAATCATAGTGAAGTAAAATTCAAGAATGATCAAAACATGGATACAATCAAAGCTAGTATCCACAATAGATATCTTGGACACAGAAAAGAAAATTTAATTTTTCTGTGAATAGTGTCATATTCGTGAATAGTGCCGTATACGTGAATAGTAACTCCGACACTAAAAGGTAGAACTTTTACAAGAAAAATCATCATGCTTCGTGAATAGTACTCGTGAATAGTAACTCATAAATAGTAACTCGTGAATAGTAACTCATGAATAGTAACTCGTGAATAGTAACTCTGACATGAAAAGATCAGAATTTCACAAGAAAAATCTTACCAATAATCTAGCATAATGATATTGAAAGAAATAATATCATTTTAAAAAAAATAACATCTCTTACCTCGGAAAGACAATACTTCTGACTGGAATACTGGATATAGTGCTGAAGGGAACTTGCACCGTATAGCAACACTCAAAGTATCAAAATACTCACAAGAATACGCTCGATAATATAGAGAGAGAAGTAGAGAGAAAACTTCAGTTTTTGGTATGATTTTCAATTCTAACCTAAGCACCCTATTTATAGAAAAATGCTTAGAACACCAAAACAGAAAATTGAATATAATAATATATTTATAACCAAATTTTCCTTAGCCCACCACATCAAAAACACATTTTCCACACAAATGCACCAAAAATGAAAAACATGTTTTAAACAATTTTTGTTACAAAATCAATTCAGACTTAAAAATCTGGAACTTCAATAATTCATAATAAATAGCCCTTTATCAGAAAAATTCAAACCACATGTCCTTTCCATAGGAAATTTAATTCTCTACAACTTTGCAGAAGAAAGTTTTTCCAAATTCCAAACAAAAATTGACCGAAATCCACAAACGAGCGATTTTATAGTCTATAATCAAATTTCAGTCAAAAATTGTGTCCACCAACACACAAAACACGTGTTAAATATTTTTTGTAACACCAAACATGTGTTAAACATTTAATGCAACAAAAATACTCTTCCTCCTCATATACTCATATATCCCACATTCATTGTAAAATATCACCATTAAAATATAATAATAAATTATTTTATCAGAAAAGATAAAATATCAATTTTTAACAATTGTCACATTAAAAATTTTCTCCATCTATATCCACATAAAATCAATATTTTCCTCATCATATAAATCAATAATTAATTATTCACAAATAATATTACGTAATCACAATCATCGACAACCAAAGTGCCTCCTTGGGAAAGAGGGGCTTTCCAATAAGAATTTCACCTTCATCAAGCCGCAATTAGATGACCAAACCTCTCTTTAGACAGAACTTTCTAGACATTGCCAATAATGTTATCTAATAATATTATAACAATAATATGAATTATTGATCTGATAATAAAAAATATTGTGCAGTGACAATTATTGAAACAACAGTAATATATAATATCAACGTAGCAATTATTAAATCATTAAAATAAAATATTGAACAGTAATTACTATAACAATTATTGAGTAATGCCTTCTTACGTAAGAATCAATAATTGGTGCAATACCGTGTCTTCTCGTGCAACAACAATGCGATTCTCGTGTTTTAACCAATTTAGTATTCCAACAGTATTAAAGGTAACAACTACGCCGTTATTTATAAACAAATTATATTTGTCATTTTCTTCATCCAATCTCTTTCCATTATGGGGCCCACACAAGGCTGCGCCGTCGTACGAATATTCCCTGACAGCAAGAATATTCCACGACCAAATGAATATTCCCCGACAACAATGAATATTTTATAACCACTTGCTTATTTAAAAATATTTGTCCATTTTACCCATAACTAACCACATTAATCAAATCAACCCTTACTATTTCAAAATAATAAGTAAAGAAAATTCCATTTTATTTAAAAAATTCGGGGTCTTACACCCGTAGTGCAAAGATGAACTGTTGATAAATAACTTTGGGCCGTAGTGCAAAGATGAATTTATTAGTATGCTTATGAACAGGAACTATGATTTGGTATTACCATGATCTTTGATGTTTCAGGTAAAGACAGATGATGAAAATTATCTTCGTCCTGGATACGAAGAGGAATTTAGTACCTTAATTATGATTATGAGTTATTCACATGATTGTGGACAGGAACAGTTGATTGATGTTACAGGGATAAAACATTGTTAGTGGACTTTTAACATGGAGAAGATAATAGACTTTATGGCTTATTTGACTCTTCTAATGGATTGCTCGTTCCGCTGCAACTATGGTTGAAATTTTTTATCATCTACCATATGTTCTAAACCTCTGATTTATTACTGATGAAGGCTTTTGATAATTTAATTATCTTTAGTCATGATATTCTTTATTGGGCTATTTGTGCTCACCCTTTTGCTTCACAATTCCTTTTAGGTAACAAGACTGTAGATGGGTCGAACGTGGATAATAGCGGAATAGAATGGTGGTCTATAGTTGTTGAGGTTCTCCATAAATAGTATGGAAATAATTTTATTGAGAACTTTAGATAAGTGTGTTGTATTTTATACGTCATTTAATAATTATATTTGGTGAATCCAATAGGGTGAGGCGAACCCAACGTTGGAAGGGTGTTTTGCTACTATCATACAAGATGTCTAATGACATACAACCTCGTGTTAGCATAAGACAGGGTTGTGCATATCCACTTGCTGAGTATATCTATGAGCACTACCTATATAATCTTGGAGTTTGGTTGAAATATAATTCTCAATTATAGACAGTGGAGATAGTTATATGTCAAGAGAAGACTCACCATTGGAAAGAACATGATAGTAATCTTCTCAATTTTCTTTGGGGTCTATTGGGTCAACCAAGGTTAATTCTCCAGTCATATGATATCTATTATAACTTAGATGCATGGCCTCCCATGTACGATGATTTTCTTGGGCATTTTCAAAAGATTTTAATTTTTAAAACAGTTATTGATTGTACCTTTATGTAAGGTGCCATTGTAACGTGCTATCCAAGGTTAGGATGAGAGTAACAGTTGGTATATATTTGTATCAAAACTCACAGCATATGTGTTGTTGTATTTTGCACGATAATTGTAATAATAAAGTTGTAGTTGTTTTTTGTACCATGTATTTGGCGACTCATAATGGGTTGGGTGGATTAAACCTATCTTGGGGGCGTCACAGTTGGTATCAGAGCTTGGGGATATGGTCTCTAGCGGAGATCGGGGAATAGAACTAGGAGGGGAGAGATGAGTAAACCCTTCGCTAGTATGTCCTAACTAAGCTGAATTTTCTTACTTAAGTTGACAAATTGTGATATGTCAAATAACCTTTGTTTTGAAGCTGTATTCTAGAATGATATCTGAAATATAGATGAGCAATGGGAAAATCACGATACAGAGGAGATGACCGGGAGAATTCAATCGAAAAAGAAAGCAAGGTATTCTCATCTCTTTGAATTACCAGGTATGTAAATTTCGGGGATGAAATTTCATAAGGTGAGGAGATTGTAAGACCCTGAATTTTATGAAATAAAAGTATTTAATTTTTCTTATAATTGTTATTTAGTAAATGGTTAAATTGATAAAAAGTTTATGTTAAGGGTGATATATGAATTTTTTTTTCAAAATAAGCAAGTGGTTATAAAATACTTATTGTTATCGGGGAATATTCGTTTAGTCGTGGAATATTCTTGTTGTCGAAGAGTATTCGTACGACGGCGTAGCCATTTGTGGGCCCCATAACAGAATAACTGTCAAATGAAGAAAATGACAAGTTTGAGTTTTTATAAATAACGACGTAGTTGTTACCGTTAACACTTTTGGAATACCTGGTGGTTAAAATATAGTAATACGTCTGGCATTGGTTGCGTAGTAGCACCAGCATTGCCATATTTTATTATTGATTCTTACGTAAGAAGGCACTACTCAATTATTGTTACAGTAAATACTGTTTAATATTTTATCGATTCAATAATTGCTAGGTTGATATTTTATATTATTGTTGTTTCAATAATTATCACGACACAATATTTCCCATTATCGGATCAATAATTCATATTAATTGAATAATATTATTAGATAGCACTATTGGCGATGTCTAGAAAGTTCTGTCGAGGAAATGGGTTAGGTCATCTAATTTCGCGCCAGTAAGGAGAAATCCTTATCGGAAAACCCCCTCTTTCCTAGGAATAACCTGGTTGTCATTATTGTGATTCTGTAATATTATTTGTGAATAATTAATTATTGATTTATATGATAAGGAAATATTTATTTTATGTGGATATAAATGATGATTAATGCTGAGGTGTTTTATATTATGTCGGAATGGAGGAATTCTTAGAAAAGTGACAATTATTGAAAATTGATATTTTGTATTTTCTGATAAAATAATTCATTCAAATATATTATTATATTACATTATAAATGTATAATGTGATAATATAATAATATAATAATGGTGATATTTCTACACTAAATTCACGGTGCATGAATCAAATGAGAGAAATCTAGATAGGATTTTCAAAAAAATTAGTTCATTACTTAATTTTGTTAAATCCATAACTCTTTGTGTATAATGAGTTAGAAGATGATCCATATATCAAAAGAAAGCTCTGGAAGTAAGCTAACTGTAGAAATTGGAATCATCCAAAAATTCATTGTGGATTTTTCGTGGTGACTGTTTAAATTAAACTGGTCCGAAGGACTCATAATCCGAAAAATTAGTGTTCTTGATAGCTGGGTCAAACGGGGATAACAGGGGAAAAGAACGGTGGTCTATAGTTGTTGAGGTTCTCCATAAACAGTATGGAAATAATTTTATTGAGAACTTTAGATAAGTGTGTTGTATTTTATACGTCATTTAATAATTATATTTGGTGAATCCAATAGGGTGAGGCGATACATGTTTGAGAAGTTCTTCTTTCTTCTCTGGATAAGCATTTCTTAGCTTGTGTGGCCTTTTCATCTTTTTAGGCTGGTGGATGTTTGACTCTTTTCTGTTGATGTCTTTTGAGTTTTCTAGCCTGGTCTTCAGACTACAAGATTCACCGCGAGCATGGATTGGTCTTGTTGATATGACAATCAAGAACATGGACCAATCTGAGCAGCTTCAGGTGTATATACACATTTACTTGTACACAATATTTCCAACGTGTGAGCTCATCTATATATATCAAGTGACTTACTACTAAACTAAGTTTAGAACAATATTTGTAGCAAGGATCAGACTCAAAGCAATTAGCTTTTGAATATAGTATGAGAACCTGCTCTGATACCAATTGTTAGTTCCCAGTAGGCACAATATAGATCTAGAAGGGGGGTTGAATAGATTCTTTTAATTTCAAATACTTTTCTCGTTTATTTGAAATTTCTCCTGAATTAGCATATGACAAACATAAGAATCTTTTCAAGCACAGCGGAATAAGTAAAAGATCCCCTTCATTGATATATTCATAATCAGACATACATTGTTCGTAGAGTTAATTCAGTACTAAGCAATTAAAACATATATAGTAGTTATAGCAGTTAATGTACATAATGTAAATGACATAAAGTAAAGGACACAAGGGGTTTTAAGTGGTTCAGAGACTCAAGCTTCTAATCCACTCTTCTGCTTTCAACTAGCAGGATTTCTACTAAGGAAGGGCAGCACCCTGAATCACTAAGATTCCTTTAAGGCCAGCAGCCTTGGAAATTTAGTTCACTAAGAACTCTTTAAGGCCATCAGCCTTGGAAATTTTCTAGTTTCCTAGGAACTTTTCAAACCCAGCAGGCTTGGAACTTCGTTTAGTCCCTCTGGACAAGGACCCCTCAGGCCCTGGCTTCTTGTTGTTGTAGTTGTCGTTGTTGTTAGTGCTGAGCTGCGAAGATGTCATTAAGCTTGAACATCATTTGTACTTAGCAGCTTGGTGTAGTCCTCTTTGCGTTCTGCTTCGAGTCTTGAACATATCTTTTCTGGTGCAGCTGATCTTCACTCTTTTCTACTCATCTTCATCTGATATCAGCTATGCACCATCACCATCTAGATTAGTTAAGTCTCTGAGCTTTTGGTAGACTTAGTCAGGCACTTAGCAATCCTTGAAACCTTCTTGAATGTTTTGCAGGCATGATTCTGTATTTGCTCTTTTTCAGCTTTTGGTTTATGGTGATTTATAGATTGGCTCTCTTGATCTTCTTTGTACTCTGCCACTTTTCTGAATGCTAGCTCCTTGGCCTTCTCGGCTCTCAGCTTAGCTGCCATCTTTAGTGGCATTCTCATCTTTGTTGAGTGAAGCTTTGATCTATTTAAATCCTTCTTCAAAGCTGCTTCACTTCCACCTTTATAGTCTTACAGTCACTAAGACTTGTTTTCTCAATCTCTGGTGGAACTCGTAGAGTCAACAATAGCATTCTTCAACTCAATGATTCTACAACATGATAATCATCAGCTCTCTTTTTTTATCGTTAAAGCTCTGGCTTATTTATACTCCTTCCCAATGTTCCCATTGAGAAGTATCTATTGAAAGCTCTCTGAGATGCTTCCCAGATCTTGAGTTATTTGGTCTAGACTACAGATGTGACATGTTAACTTTTTCTGACTTTCTAACATTGTAGTCTACTGTTTCACCTACCATGTCAGAGATGTCACTCTGATGACTCGGGCAGGTCGATGACTTTATTTCCTCCTTCTGAGTTCTCGATTAGAGGTTGTCCTTTTGCATCGATGCTTTCAATAAGCTCTTGTTTGAATACCAGCCTTCAGATTGAACCGTTACCAATGCTTCAATCTTCGGATGACTTTACTCTACGATTCTGATGCATGCATTTCTTGGACCTGATCATAGTGTCTTGTTGACTGTTGCTCATATAACACGTAGAGATAAAACTACGATCTTTGAAGGATGTTCATTGGATCTTCAATGTAGAACACCTCTTGCTTCTCTTGTGTAGTGCTTCAATACTTCTGTTTGTTTCGACTGCTTCTTAGATACTGATGTCTTGAATCCTTACTCTGGCCCCTTCTGAATAGCAAGACACTTCATATTTATGGCATGTCCAGCTCGCTTTCTCCTTGTGATCTCCCGTTCACTTATCATCAATGGACTGACCCAATGCTTAATCACTTTAGACTTGTTCTTCAGAAGCTGACTAGTATCTTTGTGTTCACTCCATCAGTACTTTCTTTATTTGGCAAACACTACGATCCTGGTTGCTTCCAAGATTGTTGTCTTCTGTTTACTTGACAGCTACTGCACTTGCTGACTTTCCTTAGTCAGTTACTGAGGTCTTCTTATGATCATCTTGTGGAAGACTTCATCATGAGTAGCTTCACAACTCAATCTGAATGTTGATTGGGTTGATGCTTCGGTCTTATGTTAGCTTGCATGCCATTCGTTGAGTGTTCTTTGGTTTCCTTTAGGTGGGATATATCTTTGCAGTGCCAACCAGAGGCTTCATTCCTTTGGATATTCTAGGAGTGCTCATTTGTTGAGAATCGTGTTTACTCTACGATTCTGCCTTGGCATTGTGAGCACATCTTTTAAAGCCTTAGTTCTGCACTCTACGATTCTGCCTTGGGTTGCGCAGACACTACGACTCCAAGATCAGATCTTGACACTCTACGATTTCTATTGTTGTGCTTGTTATCTTCATTTGATCTTGCTCGACTGCGATCTTTGCCTCTGATACAATCAGTAGACTCTACGACTCTGAGTATAGTCTACGATTCTTGACTTGGCTTCGACAGATGCTCGGTCGGCTCGTAGGCAGGCTATCTCTATGATTATAAACATGACTTCCTCAACAGACTATGATTCTGATGCAGTGCTCGATGATCAGACAAGCCTATCTATTACATCATAGGATCAACCTAACATGCTTGATTTTTCTATATTTATAATCCTTGTACATCATTTTCTTTAATGGCTTTACAAAGCTATTTTGCTTATGTAGGATCAACCTAATCATATTTGATCAATTCATTCTAAATCTTTGTACATATGTTTCTATAATCTATCAAAGGACTTTACATCTTTTCTTAATGCAAGCATACTTGCATATTCATTCATATATATATATATATATATATATATATATATATATCATAATTAAATCATATATAGATAGGAATATCATTCACATGAATATTCTTGACACACTGCTTTTGTATGCCATTATACAAGACTTCAGCATTGACATAGGGGCTATAATCAACTTCTCAATCCGACGTTGCTTACGAGGCCATTTCTCGGGTGGCTTGCCACACCCATCACTCATTTGTGGGTTGTGTAGGTAAGCGGGGGTTCGTTGGTCCGATGATGAACCTACCCAGATGCCGCTTCAGACACTAGACTTAAGAATGATAGCGCGGTACTCGGTATGGGCAGGCGACGAATCACACCCGAGAGGGTTAGGCTTTGTATTTCCCTCGGCGTCGGAGGATGAGGCTGACGATGAAGATACTTCGGAGGATGATGATTTTTAGGAGGATGCCCCGATGGGAGAGCAAGCAACAGAAGAGGTACCACAGTCCAAGGCAATATCAAGCCCTAAGTTTCTTAATTTTCAGCGACAAGTGGATGAGCATAATAAACAAGAACAACGGGAGATGAGGAGTCTCGCAGCTAGGCAAGAGCACATATTGGATGCAATGAACCTATCCTTTGCATCATTGAACATAACGCTCCAAAGCTTCAATCCCACTGCTCAATTTCCATATCAGCAACCCATGCCAATGCCAAGATTTCCACTGAGTGACTCCGATGAAGAAGAACACCACACACCACCACCCCAGGCTTGAAGTAAATTCAGGGAAGTCCTAATATTTTTATTGTTATATCCTTACAATGAGGGTATTATAACTGTTAAGGTTGGGGGATTTACATTCATTTTTGCATTTTATGTTTGCATATTTAAGTTTATTAAACTAGGATTGCATAGTAGTATTATTTTGTTTAGGTTGATAAACTGCTGCATTTATGTAATCATGTATTTGTATAGTAGCTTAGGTGCATATTTAGCTTTTTTTAGTTATTTATGTATGTTTGCATTCATACTATGTTTACCATCAGTTTATCTATATAAAAAGAAAAACTTTTAGTTAAATATTGTGTTAATTTTGCATATGTCCAGCAGTTGTTGTAGTTCATGTTATTATGGTCAATGATGAGATTGAGATCAAGTCGACAAATACAGCACTGATTATTAGAACCTTGATATAGTTTATGTTATGAATTAGATCTTGTTCTTATTTGAAACTGGTATAAAAAGGTTAGCACGGTAATAACATCTATGTCGACTAGTTAGTTCAAATTGATACATAAAGAGTTTCTAAAGGATAATGCTAGGGTGAATGAGAAAATGACAAGGATAGGTAGTGAAGACGAAGAAGTGGGCAAGAACCTAAGTTTGGGGGATTATATGTGGGGTACATAAGCTTTATAAAAAACCAGAAAATATATATCGTGACTAGTCTTGTTTCGGGGCCTTTATTACTTGAGCAAGTACGTTCGAAGGGGTGTCTTAACACCTAGCGCCCTAAGGTCTTTTATGGTCTGGGAATCGTTGGTTGAAAGCTCGCTAAGGGGTAGCACTGTTAGCCTAATGGAATGTGGCATTGCACAGTCATGTTAAAAAAAATATTAATAATAAAACGGGAAAAGAGCAAAAAGTCTCCGTGTTGAAAAAAAAAACATATGTAAAGTATAAGTACCCTATGTGAACCCTTAAAAATGGTAATTGTTAATTTTAGTTGGAACTCGTTTATTTTTGAACTATTTGAGTTTGCCTTGTATGATATCTTCTAAGAAATTGGTTATGTATTGAATATGAGTCCGTATCAATTATCATGGATGTTGAACACACACACACATACACACACTATACTAGTTATAATGGTTTAAGATTTGAGAAGTAATAAGGAATCATTGACTGGGTTTGGTGATTAAGAGTTATAATGTTTGTTTGCTTTCCCTGAGGCCGGTGGATTACTTTTGATTCTGTGATACTGTTGGATTCGTGATCATATAGTTAGATACATTACATTTCATTGTACTGAATTGCATAGCATGTAGTTTGTTTTGTGCTCGAGGACTAGCATAGTTTAAGTTTGGGGGATTTTGATAAGTGGATTTTATATTCACAAATTGATGTCCAATTTATGCTTAATTGTTGTTAAATCCTTGTTTCTATGATCTTCTTTTACTTGTTTCTTGTTATTTTATGTAGAGGATGGGTGGTGTGGTGCATGAGTGAAAAAGGAGGCAATTGGAGCATTATTGTTGCAAGTATGAAGATTCACTAAAGTCAGATAGTAGAAGGCATGCCCACCGGGGCGGGGCTAAATAAACCTAACACCCCCGCCGGGGCAGGGGGGTCTTCACATTTGGTTTGATGAGTCATACCACGTATGATGAAATTTATATGCTTATACCCCACCAAGCGCGAAGTCTTGGATCCTAAGTGTCCTGTCTTGCTTGAAACTTTTCTGGAATGTGACGCCCCCAAATTCTCTACATTCACTATAGCCAATTTTGTGCTCACGTAAATATTCTATAAGATAATAATTTCTATAAATCCAAGATTCACAGTACTCATAGTAAATAGTAGTTCTCGTCAGAACAATCATTATAACTGAGTACCCTCACTTAGATGTACAGGTTCAGTATCTTATAAATATTTCTTCCATATCTATAATTCTTATCTATCTGACCTTCATAGTGTTAATGTTAGAGTTCTTGGAACTGAGTGAAGTGCTACCTCAGTGCATCAGAGAGCTAATGTCTGTTAACACTATCATTCAGATATATATTTCATATAGATACTGTACACTTTTCTAATTATATTAGAATAAAACCTAAATACTTCAATGAATAATACACTAAACCAATAATATACCATTACATTGATTCAAAAGGACGTTATTATTACATTATAGCTATCAACAGGGTATCCATGTCCTAAGCCTTTTATCCACAATACCGGAACTTCTGGAATATATTCTTTCTACCTGTAAATGAAGAAAATATTTGCAGGGATGAGCTACAGAAAGCTCAGAAATTTTTGAACAATAAACGAATGTATACATATATCAATTCTAAAATAAATGAACATAAAGTTCAAAGTTTTTCCACACACACCAAAACTTGATTGAATGAACATAGAGTTCATAGTAGTGCTATAAATATTTACTAAGGTTTATTTGCCAAACCCCACACATTACGAGTTACTGTCAGTCCTATAGACTTAGTAACCCGGGTTAATCCATTCAACCAAACAAAACTAGGAGTATGCATATCATCCTCTATGTTCTATCCGATCATTGCTATAAATGTCTGAAACAGTTTACTACCGATCATTGCTATAAATGTCGGAGACAGCTCCTCACTGCCAAGGACAACCATAATTATCCATCGACAGCTACTCACTGCTGGTTCTAATGGTGTCAGTATATATATCAACGCCAAACAAAATTTCTTTTTCATAAACTGTGTTTTTATACATTTGTACCAAACAAAATTGGTTTCTCATAAACTATGCTTTTATACATTGGTACCAAACAAAATTAGTTTCTCAAAAACTATGCTTTTATACATTGGTACCAAACAAAATTGGTTTCTCACAAACTATGCTTTGATATCAAATCAAACGCAATTTTTCCATAATAATAACTCATATGACTTGGTTATGTTTGAACAAGAATTCATAACCTTTGGATAACAGAATTCATAAACACTATGTATTACCAGATCATAACTGATAAATATCAAATTTTCATTTAATAAAATAATTTAAATGAAACTGGCATGTGACGCCCCCAAAATAGATATACATCACCTATTCTGAGTCGCCAAATACATGGTACAGAATACAAATACAACCTTAAATATACAACATGAGCTGTGAGTTTTAATACAAATATTATCTTCTAGACAGTATTCAACTCAAAATAAGTCCTCAATACATTAATTATCACACTATTTAACAGAATAGTGAGGACTACTAATGTTATCATCTGGACTTGTTATTCTGTTCCCCGACTAGTCCCGGCTACGTTCTCATTTTCTGAAGAGAACAGTGAAACAAAGGGTGAGCTCAACTAGCCCAGTAAGAAATATTATGAATAAGATAATGCAGAATAAATTATCATTAGTCTTCAACAGTGTTAAACTGATAAAATATAACAAACATCAAGTTTAACTGCAGCGGAACAAGCAATCCATTAGAAGAGTCGAGTAGAGAATAAAATCTACTATCTTCTATGAGTTAAAAAGGTTTTTCATCACTTTTATCGCTGAGACTCAGCTTAATAAATAATCCACATCATCTCTGCACTACGGCCAAAGATATTCATTAGTATCACGACCACAATTTATCCATGCACTACGGGCCAAGGATATTCGTGTTTTCATCAATGGTCATGATCATGCCAACAACTGTCCATCAATGCATTACGGGCCAATGAGGATTTTTACCACATCATTTGTAACTTTACGGTCATGATTATACCGAATAATCCCTGGTCATAATCATACCAAGTCCATCTATGCTTTACAGGCCACATATGACTTTCAACATAATATAAACATGAGGATGATGACAATAGCATAAAAATTCAATAAAACAAGTTCAAGAATAAATTTTAAAGATTTATAAGTTAATTTATCCTAAACTCAATAATGTCCAAATTGTCAACATGATACTACTTTGTGGAGTAAAATTCAAGAATGCTCAGAATGATATTTCCATGAAAAGATACTGGATGAAGCGCAAATATCCAGGATATTCTACTAATTTCATGGAGTATAGAAGCCAAAACTTTAACCAACTGAGTATAATAGAATATATGAAACTGCAAATGGATTTTCGCCCGCCATACGGTAATCCACGTAGACAAATCATTTCCACAAGTTAATAAGGAATGAATACAAAGGATCACTCACCATGCATGCGGTAATTCACATAGACGGGTTATTCCAACAGAGTAATAAATAATAGAACCAGGTCATGCGTAATTACATGCACGTGATATTTCAACGAATAATAATAAAAATGGAACCGTGTCGTATGCGTAATCCGCACAGACAGGATGTTCCAACAGAATAATAGAGAATGGAACCAGGTCATGCGTAATCCGTACAAACAGGATGTTCCAACAGAATACAACCTGGTCATGCGTAATCCGTACAGACAGGATGCTCCAACAGAATAATAAAGAATGGAATAACAGAAGAATTTCACCATGTATGCGGTACTTCGCATAGACAGGTTATTCCAACATAATAATAGAGAATGGAATAATAGCTCTTACGAGTATTGAAAGAAAATAACTCTCTTCATGAATACGAAAGAATAATACCCCTTACGAGTACAACAAATAATATCCCTTACCTTAGAAAGAAGAGTATTCCGACTGGTAGGGCGAGGATATTCTTAAAGAAAACTTATACTATTTTCTACGCTCAAAGCTTCTTAAACTCTAAAGAAATACACTCAAGATTATAGAAAAAGAATTCTCTGAATTTTTGGTGTGTTTTCAATTCTAACTAAGCATCCTATTTATAAGAGAATAAAAAAGATACTATGCAATAAAATATAATATATTCTATTTATGAAATATATATATATATATATATATATATA
Organism: Panax quinquefolius; assembly: GCA_020205615.1. Lineage (NCBI taxonomy): Eukaryota > Viridiplantae > Streptophyta > Magnoliopsida > Apiales > Araliaceae > Panax > Panax quinquefolius. The sequence continues at coordinate 91,680,867 of CM035153.1, forward strand.
TATATATTTATATATTTTATTTAAAATCTAATAAAATAAATAACTTTATAAAAGTATTCTATTTTATATAAAAAGATTTTACTATCTGAAACATTATGCAGAGCACTATCGTAATAAAATATAATATATTCTATTTATAATCTAATAAAACAAATAACTTTATAAAAGTATTCATTTTATATAAAAAGATTTTACTATGCAAACACTATACATAATAAAATATATTATATTCTATTTATAATCAAATAAAACAAAACTTTATAAAAAGTATTCTGTTTTATATAAAAAGTTTTCTGTTTTATTACATTTATAATAATAATAAAACAAAATTCATCATCATTATTATAATTCACACTATTAATCAATCAGGTCGTTCTCAGGAAAGAGGGGGTTTTCCAATAAGGATTTCACCCTATTGGTGCGCAATTAGGTGACCAAACCTCTCCTTGGCAGAACTTCTAGATATCGTTAATATTGCAAATAATAATATTAATAACTTCTTCGTCTCAATTATTGATTTAATTATATATAAAAGATTGACAATAATTGAATCAAATAACGTGAGATACTATGCAATAATTACTATAGCAATAATTGAACAAAACTTAGTGACTTCTCACGTAAGCATCACTAATCAATACCGTGTGCTACTATGCAACCAATGCCAGACATCAGATTTACTTTTACTACCGAGTAGTTCAACAGTTTTAATGGTAAAACTTTCGCCATTATTTCCATAAAAATATTTTTGTCGTTTTCTCAATTCGACAATAATTTTGTTGTGGGGTCCACCAATGATTGTACCTTCATACGGATATTCTTTGATAAAAAGAATATTCCCCGACCAATCAAATATTATACAACAACTTGCATACTTTTCAAAATTTATAAATATTACCCACAACTATAACATTATCTCAAATCCACACCATAATTTTGAAAAAAATATTTCGAGAAAATTAAATCTTTATTCGTAAAATTTGAGATTTTACATGGCATTTGAAATATGAAGTTTGCACAAAGTGCATAAATACTTGCATGTATCATTGACTATTGCTACACAAATTATCTATTTAAGTTCGTTTGAAGACCTAATATTAATAATATTGATCTCCAAATTAGAATAATATCATCACAGTGTATTACTGTGAATTACTATTATAAAATAAAATAAACACATTATCACATAATCCTATTGGTCTATAAGACACATAAGACCTAACCTCAAGTCAAACTATTACAGTCTGAGTAGAGTTTGGTACTATTTCGATAGCCTGATTGCCTAATCGGATAATTATCGAGCTTAATCCCAAAAAGACTCTGCCTAAATACTTCACAATTATATTAAATAATTTAATCATCAGTTAAAACTATTTTTCCCTAGCTCATAATAATTTATAAATAATTATTACTATTTATCCAAAAAATTCAATCACTTATAACTTATTTATATAAATTAAATACCACTTTATTCCCTTATCATTAATATTTATTTATTATAAAATATTAATGAAAATCATATCATAATATTATAATATATTTATAATATTTCAAAGTATATTTAATACCTTAAAATCACATTTATATGATTTAAATCCATTATCCAATAATTGACATTACTATTAAAATATTAATATTTTCATTACAAAATACCAAAAGTTATATTTTCTAACTCAAAATATTTTTCTAACCTTTAAATCATTTTATATGATTTTTAAAGCATTAATTCTAATTTCCCATAATTTATTTAATATATTAATTAAATAAATCAATTACCATTAATATTAATTAATTAATGAAATTCTTCACAAAATATTAAAAGTTATTAAAAATAACTTAAAATATTTTCTTATACCATAATATAATTTTTCATGATTTTTCAAGTATTAAAATCATTTTTGAATAATTTATTTAATATTATAATTAAATAAATTAAATACCTTTTATATTCTAAAAATATTAAATATTTATGAAATATACTCAAAATAATTAAAAACTAATTTTTAAGCTTTAAAATAATTTTTAGTAATTTATTATGTATTTTTAATAATTAAATACTATTTTTTTCTATTTATTAAATAAAATAATTGTTTTTCTAAAAATAACTGTCACTAAAGGGCTCTATAGCGACAGAACCGTCGCTATAGGTGTTCTTGAGCATGTCAGAACATTCATGGTTAGTTCGCAGGGTAAGAGGTTTGACTATCATTTAATCTTAGATCCTAATGTTTTTTGGGCTAGCAAATGTGTTAATCATGTTGTAAAAGTGTAATACTACAACTACATACTGATATTTATGGCCAAAACATATCAAATCATAGAGATTCAAGCCTCAGAAACTCTTGTCAGAGCTGTTCTTCATTTTTAGGTTTTCCAGAAATGAAGAACAGTTGCAGGGTACTATTTTTCGATCCTCATAACTTGTATTCTGTAACTCGTTTGAGTGAACTATTGGTTCAATCTTGTAGACCTCATGACAGGGTACATTTATATATCATCAGATCCATTTAACAATATTAAATGAACAAGATCTAGCATGTTCAAGGCAGATGGTCAACGCTACTTTGACCCTCTATAACTTTGATCTTGTAATGGTTCTAGGTGTTCTAATGACTTGCATGTATAGGTCACATACCAGTCTACAACATAACAACAACAAATCGACCAAACTAGCAAACAACAGCAAGATCAGAGGCTTGTAAAAGCTTGTCAGAGCCATCTGGGCAAATCTGGGCTACCCAGATTCAGTCTCCCATGGTTGGTCAACCATGTTTGACCACCTATATCTTGAGATCTAGACGTGTTATGGATGTAATTCCATTTTTAGTCTACTCTCCTCATGACAGAGAACAAGTCTATAACTTAAAATACAACAAATCATTAACACACAAGAATTTATGAGCCCTGACATATGGCTATCAGGCCATATTTTAGGTTTCTTGATCATTCCTTAAAACTTGATTTTCTAACACCTAGATGTTATGAATCCTTGATGTAACAACTTGGATCACTAAATAACATCTCATAACACAACTTTAAACATCTAACAACAACATATAACATAAGATCACATAGATTTTCATAAGGCTAGGGTTTTATACCTTTATGCTTTAATTCTTGAACTTTTGATCCTTGATCTGTTCTTGGAAGGCTAAGAGCTGATCTTGGCTAAATATTTCACTCTCTCTCTCTCTCTAAGTTTTGAGATTATAGAGAGAGAATGGCTTGGATAAGTTTGGTAAGTAAAGTGAGTAATTTTACTTAAGTTTAATCTTTTATATTTTTGAATCCATGGCCACAATTGTTGCTAAGTGTCCAAGATATCTGATTTGGTAGGATTTTACACACATGGGATAAACTTGAGTGATGACTCACAAGATTTGTAAAATCTTTTACTTAACTTTTAAGTAAAAGGGTGTTTTAGTCATTTCGCATTCACTAAGGATAATTTTGTGATTTCCTATTCAACCTTGAGGTTAGTTTGGTCATTTATGTTATAGATTTAGACACATGACAAATCTTATTGATGAGTCACCAAGATTTATGTTTATCTTTTGTAAAAAGATAAGATCGAGGGTATTTTGGTCTTTTTACCCCTATTAAGGGTTTTTGATAATTTTCATATTATCCATAGGTTTATTTTAGTCATTTCACATACTTCCCTAACATTTTTAATCCTTAGGTTTTGATAACCAGTATTAGGGTTTCCTAATTAGATTTTAGGGTTCCAAAATTAAAATAAGGGTTTATCGATTAGGGTTTAATAATCCGGGTTAGGGTTTCCTAATCCTCATTAACTTTCTCTGATAGAATTTTATACTTGAACTTACATTCACATACCTATAATAATATTCAGTATCACAATTTCTTATTGATAAGCCTAATTATGGTTAGGATTTCTATTCTCTGTTAAGCACAACTCTACTCATATTTCTTAGTCAATACACAAATTGACAACTTCTCTAGACTTGTATCATAGATACTTACCACAATATTAATAATCAATATAAATATTAAATAATAAAAATTAAAAAAATTATTCGTAAAATTCCGGATCCTCACACTCTCCCCTCTTTATAAGGATTCCATCCACGGAATCATCAACATTGTATACTTACATTTATGTCTATCATTCGACATTTATTCCACTTTTAATTCCTTTTAGGAATAAAAACAATTCTTGGGCTCCACCTAAGTTTTATTTAACTTATCTTGGCCCATAATTTCCTTAGGCAATATAGTTCCATATCCTCAAAATTAAGATTTTGAATTAATATATTCTCCCCTCCTTATAAGATTCGATCTTAACGAATCTTGATCCATTCTTTATTCAAAAGTTCATAAAAATTTAATCTACACACTTAATCATAATATTTAAATCTAATCGTTAAACACATAGAATATTTCTTTATTTATCGTTTACCCTGACTATTCGTCAAGTTAAAATCAATAACTATTTATCCTTATCTTAATTCCTTGGACTTAAATCCCTCCTTCAACATTTATTTTAATTTCATGCCTCTTTAACTGTAGCACTTTTCGACTAATTGTCTCATATTTTATACCCTTGGTATTTTAACCATAGTATTTTACCAAGTGTGACCTCCATGGTTCATCCATAACATCTCACAATTGTACCTATCAGTTTGAAACCAACAACTTGACATCCCTATGAAAAATCTGGCTTTGATGCCTTCTCTTTCACTAATTTGTTTTCAATTTCTATCTTTATATCTTATCATCCCGTCTCTATTTATCATCTTATTTAAGATGTATCCTCCTTCTCGTGACCTCTTCCGATAATTAACGCTTCTGGATAGAGTTAGCTGAAACTCTTATCTTAATCTTAAATTTATTAAAATCTTTTATCAGTACCTCGTTATTTCATTTAACTTTTAATATTATTGTTAAATGTTTCCTCCTTCATAAATTTCTTCTTAACCAGAAGAATACCATCACCAACATTATCTTTTATTATTAAGACTAAAAATTTTATTCAAATCTTTTATAGTATCTTTCAAAATACTTTTTAAACTTATCATTAACTCATGTTCTACCATAATTCATCATATTTGATGCATAGTTCTCTCCTTTTTACCCAACAAATTTTTACACTTTGTAAATACCTTCCCAATTTAAAATATATTATATATCAACAAATTTCACAAATTACACATCAGTTCACCTTACCACTACTATTACATAATGAACATATCCCTAAATCATAGACCAAAAGATAAAATATATTATCTTTACCAAACTTATACAAAAGTTGTAATCTCTATCGTACATATAGATGTATTCACATATACTTTTCAAAATACTATCCAAATATTCTTACTATTACTAATATTTCAAAACCTAACTTTTATCTTGGACGTTTCCGCTGCCTTCACCTGCTAATGATTTATATATCTTCACTAATGATGTATATATACTCCAAGAAAATGGACCAACTAATGGTTTATATATCTTCACTAGTTTTCACTAATGGTTTATATATATTTTTAGATATTTGGTGTTCACTAATGGTTCCATTCTATATACTCCAAGAAAATGGACCAACTAATGATTTATATATCTTCACTAGTTTTCTCCCAACGAATTTTTACACTAAGAACACTATACTATTACAAACTACAACTCCTCTACTACCCTCTATTCTCCTTAGCCCCTCATGCTTTTCATTCCCTTCTCTTTACTTAACCTTGATACTATCGATCATCCCTTTTGTGGATATTCAAAATTTCTCCAGCGTCTACTCAAAATCTATACAATTTCTTCTCTTTGTAATGTTACTCCAATTTCCTTTCCTTCATCTTCTGTTGTCCCTCTTTCTGGCTCTATATGAGTTTTATAAAAACTTCAATCTCTCTCTTCACTTAACTCCAAATTTGATACTCTTCATGAGTATTCTCTAAATCTACCACAAATTTGTCTTGTATAGCTTCAACTACTTAGTTGTAAACTACTTCCCTTAATACTTCCTCCATTCTATCCTTACAAACATTCTTCATTACTACAACCTATTATGGTTCAATTACTACCTTAGGTAAAACAATCAGCTCTCCTCGCAGTATATGAATACACTTAACTCCTTCACTTACCAAACATATCAATTCAATATCATTAACTTATATAACAATCTATCCCTCCAACTTTGGCTGATGAATTTCCTTAATTTATCTTTTACCAACTTAACTTTGGTTTACCTCTCTATTACTGCTCTCTCCCTAATACCAAATCTCTTATTGTGTTCTCAATAGTTTCTAAACTCCTTGCCATATCTAACTCCAAATCTCACTCTTCCAGGTCACTTCCTAGATCCATCACTATCTCATTTCTTACAACCTTAATCATCTTTATATACTACAAAGACCTTTTATCTCCATATCTCCTCATTTCTTACAACTTCCCTTTTTTTATTCTAGACATGCCTAATATCTCCAAAATATTTCCCTATAATGAGTATATAACTCATTCTCTATCTCTAAATTTATCTCCTTATTACATTCACTACAAAATCTCAGGTCATATCCTAAGGTATTCATACCCTAGTTCTATAACCTACTGCTCTGATACCAAATTGTGACGCCCCTAAATTATCTACATTCACTGTAGCCAATTTGGTGCTCACGTAAATATTCTGTAAGATAATAATTTCTATAAATCCAAGATTCACAATACTCATAGTAAATAGTAGTTCTTGTCAGAACAATCATTGTAACTGAGTACTGTAAGACCCTGAATTTTATGAAATAAAAGTATTTAATTTTTCTTATAATTGTTATTCAGTAAATGGTTAATTTGATAAAAAGTTAATGTTAAGGGTGATATATGAATATTTTTTTTTCAAAATAAGCAACTGGCTATAAAATACTCATTGTTGTCGGGGAATACTCGTTTGGTCGTGGAATATTCTTGCTGTTGGGGAGTATTCATATGAAGGCACAGCCATTTATGGGCCCCATAACGGAATAACTGTTGGATGAAGAAAACGACAAGTTTGAGTTTTTATAAATAACGGCGTAGTTATTCTGAATTAACAATTGTTGGAATACACAGTGGTTAAAATAAAGTAATACGCATGGTTGCACAGTAGCACACGGTATTGCATAATATTTTTGATTATTGATTCTTACGTAAGAAGGAACTACTCAATTATTATTACAGCAAATACTGTTCAATATTTTATTGATTCAATAATTGGTACGTTGATATTTTATATTATTATTGTTTCAATAATTGTCACTGTACAATATTTCCCATTATCGGATCAATAATTCATATTAATTGAATAATATTATTAGATAGAATTATTGGCGATGTCTAGAAAGTTCTATCGAGGAAAGGGATTAGGTCATCTAATTGCGCGCCAGTAAGGAGAAATCCTTATTGGAAAGCCCCCTCTTTCCTGGGAACAACCTGGTTGTCATTATTGTGATTCTGTAATATTATTTGTGAATAATTAATTATTGATTTATATGATAAGGAAATATTTATTTTATGTGGATATAAATGATGAATTAATGCTGAGGTGTTTTATATTTTGTCGGAATGGAGGAATTCTTAGAAAAAGTGACAATTGTTGAAAATTGATATTTTGTCTTTTCTGATAAAATAATTCATTCAAACATATTATTATATTACATTATAAATGTATAATGTGATAATATACTAATATAATAATGGTGATATTTCTACACTAAATTCACGGTGCGTGAATCAAATGAGAGAAATCTAGAAATCAAAAGAAGGACAAAATATGGGATTTTCAGAAAAAATTAGTTCATTACTTGATTTTATAAAATCCATAACTCTTTGTGTATAATGAGTTAGGAGATGAGCCGTATATCAAAAAAAAGACCTGGAAGTAAGCTAACCGTAGAAATTGGAATCACCAAAAAATTCATTGTGGATTTTTCGTGGTGACTGTTTGAATGAAACTGGTACGAAGGACTCATAATCCGAAAAATCAGTGTTTTTGAGATATATTGCGTGAGTTATAATTTTTAATCCGACCGTTGGATCGTTGTTATTTTTGGATATGTTATACATATATAAGTTGAGTATATGTCCACAAATTTTGAACCGTTAAAAATTAACGTATGATTTGTTATGAATTTTAATAGGTGACTGATTCGGAAATTATTTTTATAAATGATTTTTGGTGGAGATTTATAGAAGGTGGGACCCACTTTTTGTTGTTGTGGAAGTTGGCTGATTTCTGGTGGACCCCACTTGTGGGGGCTGAGTTTTATTTAAAATAGCATGCGTATAATTTTTTATTAATATTTTATTAATTTAGTCTCCTTTGGCGTTCTAGCATTTTCCTATAAATAGGTGCTTAGGTTAGAATTGAAAATCACACCAGAAACATAAGTTTTCTCTCTCTATATTATCGAGCGTATTTTTGTGAGTATTTAGATACTTTGAGAGTTGCTATTCAGTGCAAGTTTCCTTCGGCTTTACATCCGATATTCCAGTCAGAAATACTGCTCTTTTGAGGTACTAGATTGTATGGGTTATTATGTTTTTCAGTTTTGTAATTTTTCCAACCCTCAAAAATTCTGGAAAACTTTGAAATGATAATTTGATGAGTTTTCTAGATTGTGTCCAAAAATTGCGATTTTTGGATATATAGATTAGGAGTTATGAATTTTTTGGGAAAAGACTATCTTAAAAGTAAACCCTTATAACTCCTTGTGGTTAACTCCAATATTGGTTAAATTTTTATTGGGAGTACTTGTATATAACAGCAGTATACTCTATAAATTTTGAAATTTTTGGACAAAAGTACAGTTTATAATAAATGTCCAAATATTCGGCAGTTTTGGCCATATGAAAAATAGTAAATGAATTTTAAAAATTTCGAGAAAAATATATGTTCAATATGTGACTATATTCTTATAAATCCCAAAAAAGAAAATTTTCTGGGACTGATTTGGTATTTTTTATGAAAATGGACTAGTTATGAGTAAATGAATTAAATATGTTATGTGAATTAAGAAAATTGGAAAATAGGATTTTATGGCTTGAGAATCCTATATAAGGTATATGCAAATATTTGATGAGGGTTTTGGTTATTGGTGATGAAATCTTATGAGTTTGGCATTTTAGGATGATTAAATGCATTAATTAGTAAAGTGTAAATAATTAAAATAAATTATTTATAAGTTTAAGAAATGATTAAAATATTGTGGTAATATTAATAATATTTGATTATGAGATTATTAAGTGAATTATAACATTTGGATTAAGGTGCTATGAAATCATTAATTTAAAATATTATTTAATGATTAATAATATTATTAAATGAATTTAATGTTATTATATAATGAATAATATTAAATGGAGTTTATAATATAATGAAATGTTATTATCTTCGTTAAATATTCGTTGAAATATTATTTTTTGTTCAAATCATTTTTATATGATATTATTCTTGAATTTTACTCCACAAAGCAGTATCATATTGACAATTTAGATATTATTGAATTCTGGATAAATTAAATTGTTAAAGTCTTTAAAAATTTATCCTTTATCTCATGTGATTGATTCTTTATATTCTTGTCATGATTCTCATGCTTATATTGTGATGAAAGTCATCTTTGGGCCGAAGTGCATAGATGGACTGTTGTTTATTGGTTTTACAGTTGTATGCCTTTGGCCTGTAGTGCAAAGAAGAACTGTTGATTGCTATCTTTGGCTTGTAGTGCAAAGATGACCTGTTGTTGAATATCTTTGGCTCGTAGTGCAAAGATGACCTGTTGTTGAATATCTTTGGCCTGTAGTGCAAAGATGACCTGTTGTTGAATAACTTTGGCTCGTAGTGCAAAGAGGACCTGTTATTGAATATCTTTGGCTCACAGTGCAAAGATGACCTGTTGGTGAATATCTTTGGCCTGTAGTGCAAAGATGAACTATTGATGAATATCTTTGGAACATAGTGCTAAAATGAATTTATTAGTATGATTATGAACATGAACTATGATTTGGTATAACCATGATCTTTGATGTTTCAGGTAAAGAGAGGTGATGAAAATTATCTTCGTCCTGAATGCGAAGAAAAATTTAGAACCTTAATTATGATTATGAGTTTTTCATATGATTATGGACAGGAAATGTTGATTGATGTTACAGGGATAAAACATTGTTGGTGGACTTTTAACATGGAGAAGATAATAAACTTTATGGTCTATTTGACTCTTCTAATGGATTGCTCGTTCAGCTGCAACTATAGTTGAAAAGTTTTATCATTTGCCATATGTTCTAAACATCTTATTTATTATTGATGAAGGCTATTGATAATTTAATTATCTTTAGTCATGATATTCTTTACTGGGCTAATTGTGCTCACCATTTTGCTTCACAATTCCTTTCAGGTAATAAGAGTGTAGATGAGTAGAATGGGGATAACAGGGGAATAGAACGGTAGTGTATAGTTGTTGAGGTTCTCCATAAACAGTATGAAAATAATTTTATTGAGAACTTTAGATAAGTGTGTTGTATGTTATGCGTCATTTAATAATTATATTTGGTGAATCCAATAGGGTGTGGCGAACCCAACGTTGGAAGAGTGTTTTGCCACTATCATACAAGATGTCTAATGACATACAACCTCGTGTTATCATAAGACAGGGTTGTGCATATCCACTTGCTGATTATATCTACAAGCACTACCTATATAATCTTGGAGTTTGGTTGAAATATAATTCTCAATTATAGACAGTGGAGATATTTATATGTCAAGAGAAGACTCACCATCGGAAAGAACATGATAGTAATCTTCTCGTTTTTCTTTGGGATCTATTGGGTCAACCAAGGATAATTATCCAGTCATATGATATCTATTATAACTTAGATGCATGACCTCCCATGTACGAAGGTTTTCTTGAGCATTTTCCAAAGATTTTAATTTCTAAAACAGTTATTGATTGTACCTTTATGTAAGGTGCCATTGTAACATGCTATCCAAGGTTGGGATGAGAGTCACAGTTGGTATATATTTGTATCAAAACTCATAACATATGTGTTGTTGTATTTTTCACGACAATTGTAATAATAAAGTTGTAGTTTTTTTCTGTACCATGTATTTGGTGACTCAGAATGGGTTGGGTGGATTAAACCTATTTTGGGGGTGTCACAGTTAGTATTAGAGCTTAGGGATATGGTCTCTGGCGGAGATCGAGGAATAGAACTAGGACGGGAGAGATGAGTAAACCCTTCGCTAGTGTGTCCTACCTAAGCTGAATTTTGTTACTTAAGTTGACAAATTGTGATATGTCAAATAACCTTTGTTTTGAAGCTGTATTCTAGAATTATATCTGAAATACAGATGAGCAATGGGAAAATCACGATACAGAGGAGATGATTGGGAGAATACAATCGGAAAAGAAAGCAAGGTATTCTCATCTCTTTGAATTACCAGGTACGTAAATTTCGGGGATGAAATTTCATAAGGAGGGGAGATTGTAAGACCCCAAATTTTATGAAATAAAAGTATTTAATTTTTCTTATAATTGTTATTCAGTAAATGGTTAAATTGATAAAAAGTTAATGTAAAGGGTGATATATGAATTTTTCTTTTCAAAATAAGCAAGTGGCTATAAAATACTCATTGTTGTCGGGAAATATTCGTTTGGTCGTGGAATATTCTTACTATCGGGGAGTATTCATATGAAGGTGCAGCCATTTGTGGGCCCCATAATAGAATAACTGTTGGATGAAGAAAACAATAAGTTTGAGTTTTTATAAATAACGCCGTAGTTGTTACCGTTAACACTGTTGGAATACCTGGTGGTTAAAATACAATAATACGCGTGGTTGCACAGTAGCACACGGTATTGCACAATATTTTTGATTATTGATTCTTACGTAAGAAGGCACTACTCAATTATTGTTACAGTAAATACTGTTCAATATTTTATTGATTCAATAATTGCTACGTTGATATTTTATATTATTGTGGTTTCAATAATTGTCACTGCACAATATTTTTCATTATTGGATCAATAATTTATATTAATTGAATAATATTATTAGATAGAATTATTGGCGATGTCTAGAAAGTTCTATTGAGGAAAGGGGTTAGGTCATATAATTGCGCGCCAGTAAGGAGAAATCCTTACTGTGATTCTGTAATATTACTTGTGAACAACCTGGGAACAACCTGGTTGTCATTATTGTGATTCTGTAATATTATTTGTGAGTAGTTAATTATTGATTTATATGATAAGGAAATATTTATTTTATGTGGATATAAATGATGAATTAATGCTGAGGTGTTTTATATTTTGTCGAAATGGAGGAATTCTTAAAAAAGTGACAATTGTTGAAAATTGAAATTTTATCTTTTCTGATAAAATAATTCATTCAAATATATTATTATATTACATTATAAATGTATAATGTGATAATATAATAATATAATAATAGTGATATTTCTACACTAAATTCACGGTGCATGAATCAAATGAGAGAAATCTAGAAATCAAAAGAAGAACAAAATATGGGATTTTCAGAAAAATTAGTTCATTACTTGATTTTGTAAAATCCATAACTCTTTGTGTATAATGAGTTAGGAGATGAGCCATATATCCAAAGAAAGCCCTAGAAGTAAGCTAACCGTAGAAATTTTTATCACCCAAAAATTCGTTGTGAATTTTTTGTAGTGATTGTTTGAATGAAATTGGTACGAAGGACTCATAATATGAAAAATCATTGTTCTTGAGATATATTGCGTGAGTTATAATTTTTAATCCGACCGTTAGATCGTTCTTATTTTTGGATATGTTATACATATATAAGTTGAGTATATGTCCACAAATTTTGAACCGTTAAAAATTAACGTATGATTTGTTATGAATTTTAATAGGTGACTGATTCAGAAATTATTTTTATAAATGATTTTTGGTGGAGATTTCTAGAAGGTGGGACCCACTTTTGGGTGTTGTGGAAGTTGGCTGATTTCTGGTGGGCCCCACTTGTGGTGGCTTAGTTTTATTCAAAATAGCATGCGTAGAATTTTTTTTATTAATATTTTATTAATTTAGTCTCCTTTGGCGTTCTAGCATTTTCCTATAAATAGGTGCTTAGGTTAGAATTAAAAATCACACCAGAAACATAAGTTTTCTCTCTCTATATTATCGAGCGTATTTTTGTGAGTATTTAGATACTTTGAGAGTTGATATTCAATTGCAGTTTTTCTTCGACTTTACATCCGATATTCCAAATGTAAATCTTGCTTCTTTTTGAGGTAATGGATTGTAAGGGTTATTATATTTTTCAGTTTCATAATTTTTTCGACCCTCAAAAATTCTGGAAAAATTTGAAATGATAATTTGATGAGTTTTCTAGATTGTGTCCAAAAATGGTAATTTTTGGATGTATAAATTAGGAGTTATGAATTTTATGGGAAAAGACTATCTTAAAAGTAAACCCTTATAACTCCTTGTGGTTAACTCCAATATTGGTTAAATTTTTATTGGTGGTACATGTATATAACAGCAGTATACACTATAAATTTTGAAATTTTTGGACAAAAGTACAGTTTATGATAAATGTCTAAATATTCGGCAGTTTTGGCCACAAGAAAAATATTAAATGAATTTTAAAAATTTCGAGAAAAATATATGTTCAATATGGGACTATATTACATTAAATCCCGGAAAAAAATTTCACGGGACCCGATTTGGTATTTTTCATGAAAATGGACTAGTTATGAGTAAATGAATTAAATATGTTATGTGAAGTAAGAAAATTTGAAAATAAGATTTTATGGCTTGAGAATCATATATAAGGTATATGCAGATTTTTGATGAGGGTTTTGGTTATTGATGATGAAATCATATGAGTTTGGCATTTTAAGATGATTAAATGCATTATTTAGTAAAGTGTAAACAATTAAAATAAATTATTTATAAATTTAGGAAATGATTAAAATATTGTGGTAATATTAATAATATTAGATTATGAGATTATTAAGTGATTTATTATGACGCCCCCAAAATAGGAATACATCACCCATCTTGAGTCGCCAAATACATGGTACATAATACAAATACACTCTTAAATATACAACAAGAGCTGTGAGTTTTAATACAAATATTGTCTTCTAGACAATATCCACTCTCAGAATAAGTCCTCATTACAATTATTATCACACTATTTCATAGAATAGTGAGGACTACTATTCTTATCACCGGACCATCACTCGAGTCCCCGACTAGTCCTGCTACGTTCTCATTTCACGAAGAGAACAAAGGAAAGAAAGGGTGAGCTCAACTAGCCCAAGAAGAAATATTATGACTAAGATAATGCGGGATAAATTATCATTAGCCTTCAACAATGTTAAATTGATAAAATACAATGAGACAACAAGTTTAACTACTGATGGAATAAGTAATCCATTAAAAGAGTCAGTAGAGAATAAAATCTACTATCTTTTATGATTTAAAAAGTTTTTCATCACTTTTATCGCCGAGACTCGACAATAAATAATCCACATCATCCACACTTTTCGACCAAGGATATTCATTAGGTCACGACCACAAATTATCCATGCACTACTACGCCAGGATATTCATGTATTCATCGATGGTCATGATCATGCCAACAATCATCCATCAATGCACTACGGACGAATGAGGACTTTTATCACATCATTTGTAACATTACGATCATGATTATACCAATAATCCTCAGTCATAATCATACCAAGTCCATCTATGCACTACTGAAGCCACGATGACTTTCAAAAATATAAACATGAGGATGATGACAATGATATAAGAATTGATAAAACAAGATCAAGAATTAATTTATCTAGGAACTAATAACATCCAAATTGTCAACATGATACTTCTTTGTAAAGTAAAATTCAAGAATGCTCGGAAGAATATTTCCATGAAAAGATCTTTGGATGAAGCGCTTGAATATCAAGGATATTCCACTAATTTCATGGAGTATAGAAATTAAAACTTTAACCAACTGAGTATAATAAAGAATGGAATAACAACAGAAATCACCATGCATGCGGTACTTCGCATAGACAGGTTATTTCAACAGAATAAATAATAACGGAACCAGGTCAGGTGAAATTCACACCGACAGGATGTTCCAACAGAATAATAAAGAATGGAATAACAACATAAATCACCATGCATGCGGTACTTCGCATAGATAGGTTATTCCAACAGAATAATAAATACGGAATAATAAATATTGGAACCAGGTCAGGTGAAATTCACACCGACAAGATATTCCGATAGAATATTAAATGCGGAATAATAAATAATGGAACCAGGTTAGGTGAAATTACCGACAGGATATTCTGACAGAATAATAAAGAACGGAATAATAGAAGAATTTCACCACGTATGCGGTACTTCGCATAAACAGGTTATTCCAACATAATAATATAGAATGGAATAACGGAGGATTTTACCAAGTATAGGGTATGCCGCGCGTATACAGGTTATGTATAGGGTATGCATACAGTATCAAAGTTATTCCAATGAATAATAAAGAATGGAATAATGTAAGGATTTCACCAAGTATAGGGTATCTTAGGCATTATACGAGTTATTTCAACAGAATAATAAAGAATGGAATAACAGAAGTTCTCTTCATGAATAAGAAAGAATAACACCCCTTACCGTAAAAGACAGTGGATATCGAAGTAGTGAAGTAGTAGAATACTCTTCTTCTTTCTCTCTATAATTTCTCTCTCTAGTTTTGTGAATTAAGAAATAATGAAGGAATGAGCTTCTATTTATAGAAGAATGGATTGAATAGTAACTAATTCCTGAACGGTCCAGATTGATTTACTTTTAAACGGACGGTCCAGATTGATTTACTATTAAAACTTAAAGCAACGGTCCATACTGATTTACTATTAAAACTTTAAACCAACGATCCATATTGATTCTGAAAGTAGTATGCACACAAGCCAATCATGTTTGATGATAAAGCATATACTTTGTAACAATCTTATTCATTTATTAATAATATATATTAATTTATTAAAGGCTTTTTAATTATCTACATGATGTTGTTTTATAATATGTGATAAACCCATAGTTTTAAGCAATGCTTTTAGAATAATGATGATGATCATTCTAATGAGATCTAAATTCTTAGAAAGCTTAAAACTAAAATAGTTCCCAATCATTGGATTACTAAATTGGGGATTAGTGAATCCGGATAGATTGGTACATACGTTGCTTGCTCATTGGATGAGGATGAATGATCTCATGATCATTTGTGTGGAGACACTAAAGCAAGTATGTAGGTGCTTATTAGAGAATAAGTTCATTTTGAGCGTGGCTCGCTAAGGAATACCTAATGGAGTTTTATTTGCTGTCAATAGGAATTCTGTAGTGATAGTAGTACAAGTAATCCTTGGACTTGAGATCATCATAGTATCTTGTGTGATGATGAGTTATACTTTGACTTATTCCTTAAGACCCTTAGGGTATATCAAAGGGTATGCTTGGGTATAATAAGTTGTATATGGAGATAATGTATGATCAATAAAGAATCTACCACTTCTAATAAAGAAGAGAAATGTCCTATGTGATTCGATAAATGATTACCAATGAGTCCTTGGCAAAAGCGAATGAAATTAGAAAGGAGTTTCTAATTTGCATTATTTGAGTTGTGCATTTAAGGATCGAAATACATATAATTAAATAAAATAAGACTTGACGATAATTCCATGTCTTATATTTAATTGGGACATTGTATGGTGGAAGGATTGAATTGTCAGGTAACTATTTACTCAAAGGTTCTTTTATGATTAATGTTGAAATCTATATTATCCGGAAAGTCGTTGATCGCTAGGAGGCTTATCCCTATTGTAGAATAAATATTATTTATTTAAATAAATAAATTATTTAATTTATTTATTTAAATAAGATTAAATTGTTCTAATTGATTTATTCACAACCCGGTTTAATATGGAGAACCTAAAGGGTCACACCATAAAAGGAAGAATAATTATTTAAGAAGTAAATGGCATAATCGTAATAATATGTTATGTATATTTAATTTAATCTATGGTGATAGAATAAATTAAATAGCTTAATATTATTATTTAATATTTTAGAAATATTAAATATAAATTAATAAGAGAGTCTTATTAATATTATTACAATTATTATTATTTTAATTTCTAAAAGAGTTTAGGAATTAATTTAATATAAGTACTCTCATTTATTCCTAATTGGATTAGGAAGGAAAATTAGTTAAAGGAGTTTAATTAATTATCCCTAATAAGATTAGGGAGCTTAATTAATTAAAAGAATTAATTAATTAAAACCCAATTCCTTAATTGTTAAGGTTGGTTGTCCACATCTATAAATAAGAGGAGTCTTATTATGGGTGATATGGGTTGTTGACTTTAACAAAGTACATAATAATTCTAAGTTGTTGGGAGTATGCTTTTTTCTATAGAGATAGAAAACTAGGGTTAGCCATAACACCCCTTCTTCTTGAATTTTCTTCTTCCTTGGTGGATCACCTCTAGAGGCCAAACATTTGGGTGGCTAACGTTGATCAAAGGAAGGAACCAAACCCGGTGGATTCAAGTTGAATGCGAAAAGGATTGGAGGTGAACTTGTACTGAGGGAAGCTCGGATCTTGAGGGTATGTTTGTTCTTCATATCTTTTCGTTTAATTAATAATTGTGCATAAAGGGTGATCCGGGTATATGGTTTGTAAAAATTTTTAAACTCTGATTTTTCACGCTTCCGCACTTTTTATGCAATTTGATTGCGTTATGAATATTACAAACCTAACAGTGGTATCAGAGCCAAACCTTTATGCGAATTATTAATTGTTTTAATTTGATATGTATATTGATATGTGTTTAGAACAATTTATTGGGCATAATTTTTATTGTATAAAATTTAAATAAAAAAAAAAAAAAAAAAAAAAGTTGAAACAAACAAAAAAAAAAAAAAAAAAATCGGCAGAATTTTTTTCGGGAAGCACCGCACGGAATGAAAGCAGCAGTGCGGTATGGTGATAAAAAAAAAAGCATGCTTCACGAACTGAGGCAAAAGTCCAAGGCTGCACGCAAATCAAGCAAAGGAATCTGATTTCTTTTTCTTTGCAAAATAAGGCAGCGGAAATTGCTTAAAAAAAAAAAAAAAAAAAAAAGGTCAGCACCTTTTATTTAACGAAGGCAACAGTTCATGGACTTGCAATGCACGGTTTTTTAAGGAACGGATGTATATATATATATATATATATATATATATATATATATATATATATATTATGGTTATATATATATAATATATATTAAAATATATATATTCTTAATTATTATATAATTAAAATAAAAGTTTATTTTAATTTTAAAATAAAAGGTTTATTTTAATTTTAAAATATAAAGTTTTATTTTAATTTTAAATAATTTTATAATTAAAATAAAAGGTTTATTTTAATCTTAAAATAAAGGTTTATTTTAATATTAAAATAAAAGATTTATTTTAATTTTAAAATTAGAATTTCATGCTAACTAATTAGAGTTGGAATTGGATTCCATGATAACTAATTGGAGTTGAAATTGATCTTTCCTTAAATAAAGGAGTTTATTTAGATATGAAATAGGATTTCATATTATTCAAAATAAAATAGTTTATTTGTGAATAGGAAAGAAAATCCGTGTTTCCTTAAATAAAGGAGTTTATTTAGATATGAAATAGATTTCATATTATTCAAAATAAAATAGTTTATTTGTAAATAGGAAAGAAAATTAGTGTTTCCTTAAATAAAGGAGTTTATTTAGATATGAAATAAGATTTCATATTATTCAAAATAAAGGAGTTTATTTGTGAATAGGAAAGAATATCAAGTGTTTCCTTTAATAAATTTTTTTTTACATGGAATTGGATTCCATAATTAATTAAAATAAAAGAGTTTATTTTAATTAAAGATTTTTTTAATATATGGAATTGGATTCCATAATTAATTAAAATAAAGGAGTTTATTTTGATTAAAATTTTGATTAAAATAAATAATTTATTTTATTCAAAATTAGATAAATTAAAATAAAATAGTTTTATTTTGATTTAAATTTGGATTAAAATAAAGGAGTTTATTTTGATTCAAAAATTAGATTTTATACTAACTAAATTTGCCCATTAAATGATATCAATATATATTAAATGTTTGTTATTCATGAGATGAATATTATTTATTGATGCATATGGTGATGTGTATGATAATAAATGGGATTGATTATGGACTATTGACCAATGAGATTGGATTTTATTTTAGTTGGATGCATGAATGTATGGGTTTTATTAAATGGGGTTCACAGTACCTCGTCTTCTCTAATTTTTCTTAATGTAAATTCTATCTCCCTCCTATGTACTTCCCCTTGACTGCTGATAAAGGTTTCTATTTATTTTAAATAGTTTTGTAATAGGAATAGTTAGAATTAATTTTAGAAGAATTAGAGATCAAGGAACAAGGAGCGCTTGAAGACCCGTTTGTAATGGAGCCCGGGTTTAAATGTAATAGTTATATTTAAATATTATTTCTTGCACCCCTAGGGTTTGACCTTTTGGTTCACTTGGTGGCTCTAGTGAACCAAACTAGAATAAAAGTCCATAATCAATCCGGTAGAATATATAGTATTCTATATGTGCATGCTATACTATATATATATATATATATATTATGCAAACATGATTCGCATGTTCATTAATATGACGCGTATTTTTTATATATATATATATGTAAATGCTGCTAAACAAGATGAGACAAATTAATAACAAACCCCTCAATTTTTATATTAAGTCCTAGCGTTCAAAGATATTTGGAATATCGAGCGTCGCCTTCTAACATGATAAAATTAATAGAGTATTAAATATTTAATATGAGTTTGTTGTGTCACCACAAGGCAAGTATTAAGTATTTAAGATGTTAATTTATCACATTTGATGCTTATAAAGAAAATTGAACAATATTGTTTTGTTGTGTCACCACAAGGATGATATTTTTCTTTTTTGAATATATGGAGTGCTAGGTCGGACTTAACTTGGATAATTTTGATTGGATGTGCCACCACTTGATCAAAATAATCTAAGAGGCAAAAAGAAAAGGAGTTGCATAGTTGATGTAATTGACAAAAGTTGTCTACCTATTTATTTATATATAGTTTGTTGTGTCACCACAAGGCTATATACATTTGAAATGGGATCCTTATTCTCACTAGCGAGATCTTTAATTTGATTTTTGCGAACTATATAAGTGAGGTAATATAGTTTGAAGAAAATAGTGGGAGATACCAATTTAAAACAAGACCTAAATTATTTTGGTAATTAATAAAAGAATGTATGTTAAAATGTTGTTAATTACAAATTCATTTACGAATTTTACAATGTCTAAAATTACTATCATTTGCGAAGCATAATAGATGCTATTTAACCAGGTAGAATTAAGCGGATTGGTTAAGGAATATGAGAATAGTTCTCATAGTGAAAAGCTATCTTATGTCATAATCGCCTATCCTCGCAATAGTTGCGAGACAATGCCTCTGAGGAAGACATTGCTACTTTTAGAAAGTGGCAAGATGATGCACGATTGGCTCAATGCATCATGCTCGCATCCATGAGTAACGAGCTTGAGCGTCGGCGTGAAACTATGGATGCTACTACTATATTCCCGCACATCAAGTAGTTGATGGTGAGGAAAGTGGGATCGATAGATATCGAGATATCTAAGGAGCTCTTCCGATCTAGAATGGCCAATGGCACTATAAATGCAGCACAAAAGTTCTTAACATAATCAATTTGATTGATCAATTAGGACAACCGGTTTTGTCATGGATGGAGAGTTGAGCCAAGATTTGATCTTGCACTCACTCCCGGACTCCTTTCACAATTGTTGTGAATTTTCCATGAGTAACGAGCTTCAGCGTCAGCATGAAACTATGGATGCTACTACTATATTCTTGCACATCAAGTAGTTGATGGTGAGGAAAGTAGGACTGATAGATATCAGATATCTAAGGAGCTCTTCCGATCTAGAATGGCCAATGGCACTATAAAGTGCATAAAAAGTTCTTAACATAATCAATTTGATTGATCAATTAGGACAACTGGTTTTGTCATGGATGGAGAGTTGAGCCAAGATTTGATCTTGCACTCACTCCCGGACTCCTTTCACAATTGTTGTGAATTTTTCATATGAACAAGCTAGATATCAGCTTTGCTGATTTGCTTAACATGTTGAAAAATGTTGAGAGTCACTTTCCAACCAAGAAAGATCAAGTCTTACTGGTAGGGGCCAAAGGATCTTCTGAAATAAAGAACGATTCAAAGAAGGTAAATAGAAAGGCATAAACAAAGGATAATAAGAACAAAACTGATATGGATAGCAAAGGAGTTTGCTTCCACTGCAATAAGCCTGGACACTGGAAAGAAACTGCGAGAAGCATCTTGCAGAGGCTAACCAAAGAAGCTTAGTGAAGTTTCGATTCAATCTGATTTTGTTCATGATTGAAATAAATTTTTCTTTAAGTCAAGGTTCTACTTGGGTATTGGATACCGACTTTGGTTATCATAAATATAGATTTATGAAGGGACCAAATGCAGTAGAAAGCTAAACAAATATAAGTAATCCTATGTGTGGGAAATGAAGCAAAGGTTGCAACATTAGCCATAGAAACTTATAGTTTAGCTTGCGCTTTACCAACAAAATCTATTAAGTCAATAAGTTGTTATTGTATTCCGATTCTCGTTAAAAATATTATTTCCATTTTATTGTTGAACAATGAAATCTTTGGTATTATAATTAAGAACAATTGTTGTTCTATTTATAATAATAATGTTTTGTATAGAATCGAATATTACTTAATAAATTTTGTATACTTGACTTACATGAAAATAATTTTGCATATTGAACAAATTAGTATAAGAAAAGGAGATGATCATTCAAAGAGTTGAATGTGTGTATTTGCTAAAATACAAGTGTGAATTATTTGAAAGGTTCAAAGAATTTAGAAGTGAAACAAATTGGCAATGTATTAAGATTCTTTGATTAGATCAAGGAATAAATACTTGTGCAATAAGTTTCTAGATCATCTCAAATGGTTTTTCTCATAATGGACACATCCTGATACGCAATAATTGATTGATGCATCCGAATGAAAAATCGTACCTTGTTGGACATGGTGCGGTCCACAATGATTTTACCGACATTCCAAAGATCCTTCCGGGATAATGTCCTAGAAATGGTACGCATATCTACGAAAATGGTAACCTCAAAATCCATTTCAAGACTCCATAAAAGTTATGGATGGGAGGATTCCTAATCTTAAGTATGTTAAGATAAGGGGTTGTCCAACTTATGTGAAAGCGGTTTCAAAGGATAAGCTTGGGACAAGATTTGACAAATCTGATTTGTGGGACATCCTAAAGTAAGTTTAGGGTATATGTTCTATAATTCTACTTAGCAAAAGTGTTTGTTATGAAACACGCGCCTTCTAAGATAAAGGTGTTTATCATTGAAGGGGCTAGTGGGAGGATTATAGATCTTGAAAAGTTCAAGAACCACAAAACACTATAAGTCAAATAAGAGGAACTCAGAGATGACCTATTGTACCTGGCCAAGAATCGTAAATCGAATAGTACAGAAGATACCGGAGGTATGGATTCATCATGGATGATGATGATGAGGTACACATCATAGAAGATGATGATCCAGATTACATACGATGAGGTAAGAGTTCTAGTGTGTACAAAAGGGTCGATGGGAGCGTCGTGAAATTTCTAGTATTATATGTTGATATACTACTACGGATGAGGAATTACATACCAATGCTACAATCGAGAAAGATAAAGTTGTCTAAACAATTCCTCCACGAATGATTTGGGAAGAGTATCTTAATTGGGGATATAAATCTATATAGATAGATTTAAGAGGATACTCGACTTAACCCAAAGAACGTATATTCATTTGATGCTAAAGTCGTTTAGTATGGCAAACTCCAAGAGATGTCTCATGTTGATGAGCCATGGAGTGTATCTCTCTTAATAGTCCCCATAGACTCCAAAGAAGAGAGATTGCATGAGTGACAATCATGTATGCAATAAAATGTACGAGACCTAATGTTGATCAGTCATATTCTGGAGAAGATCACTATGAGTCTGTGAAAAACATCTTAAAGTGCTTGACCGACACTAAGGATGTGAGCATATTCATGGTGGGTCTAAATTAAAACTAGAGGCTTAATGAGACTCAAGTTTTTCGAGATGCACTAAGATGACGTAAAATCCACTTTAAGGTAAAGCGTTATCTTGAATAAAGGTGCGTTGAATTGGAAAGGTTCCAAACAAAGAAAGAGTTCTTTGGTTTAGTGATAAAGACAAATTATATAGCTATAAATGAAGCTGCAAGTTGATTGTTTGGATTAAAAGTTCATTACAGAACTAGGAATGGTTCCTAAGTCTCATCTTGGATCTAAACATGTGTTGTGGCACTTTCAATTGATTATTAGAATCATTGAAAGATGGGAAATCACTATAGAGATAGTGGACTCTCATAAACAACATTACATATCCATTAACTAAAGCTTATCCAAATGCGGGGATAATCGTCACTTTGAGAAGAAGAGTATGAGTTACCATGATTGATTGGCTTTAGTGCAAGTGGGAGATTGAAAGTAGTATGCACACAAGCCCAATCATGTTTTGATGATAAAGCATATACTTTGTAACAATCTTATTCATTTATTAATAATATATATTAATTTATTAAAGGCTTTTAATTATCTACATGATCTTCGTTTTTATAATATGTGATAAACCCATAGTTTTAAGCAATGCTTTTAGAATAATGATGATGATCATTCTAATGAGATCTAAATTCTTAGAAAGCTTAAAACTAAAATAGTTCCCAATCATTGGATTACTAAATTGGGGATTAGTGAATCCGGATAGATTGGTACATACGTTGCTTGCTCATTGGATGAGGATGAATGATCTCATGATCATTTGTGTGGAGACACTAAAGCAAGTATGTAGGTGCTTATTAGAGAATAAGTTCACTGAACGTGGCTCGCTAAGGAATACCTAATGGAGTTTTACTTTCCTGTCAATAGGAATTCACAGTAGTGATAGTAGTCTGAAAGTAATCCTTGGACTTGAGATCATCATAGTATCTTGTGTATGATGAGTTATACTTTGACTTATTCCTTAAGACCCTTAGGGTATATCAAAGGGTATGCTTGGGTATAATAAGTTGTACATGGAGATAATGTATGATCAATAAAGAATCTACCACTTCTAATAAAGAGAAGAAATGTCCTATGTGATTCGATAAATGACAAATTTCAATAGTCCTTGGCGGCGGCGTAATGAAATTAGAAAGGAGTTTCTAATTTGCATTATTTGGAGTTGTGCATTTAAGGATCGAAATACATATAATTAAATAAAATAAGACTTGTGAATTCCATGTCTTATATTTAATTGGGACATTGTATGGGAAAAAAGATTGAATTGTGCGGTAACTATTTACTCAAAGGTTCTTTTATGATTAATGTTGAAATCTATATTATCCGGAAAGTCGTTGATCGCTAGGAGGCTTATCCTATTGTAGAATAAATATTATTTATTTAAATAAATTAATTATTTAATTTATTTATTTAAATAAGATTAGAATTGTTCTAATTGATTTATTCACAACCGATTTAATATGGAGAACCTAAAGGGTCACACCATAAAAGGAAGAATAATTATTTAAGAAGTAAATGGCATAATCGTAATAATATGTTATGTATATTTAATTTAATCTATGGTGATAGAATAAATTATATAGCTTAATATTTATTATTTAATATTTTAGAAATATTAAATATAAATTAATAAGAGGAGTCTTATTAATATTATTACAATTATTATTATTTTAATTTCTAAAAGAGTTTAGGAATTAATTTAATATAAGTACTCTCATTTATTCCTAATTGGATTAGGAAGGAAAATTAGTTAAAGGAGTTTAATTAATTATCCCTAATAAGATTAGGGAGCTTAATTAATTAAAAGAATTAATTAATTAAAACCCAATTCCTTAATTGTTAAGGTGGGTTGCCCACATCTATAAATAAGAGGAGTCTTATTATGGGTGATATGGGTTGTTGACTTTAACAAAGTACATAATAATTCTAAGTTGTTGGGAGTATGCCTTTTTCTATAGAGATAGAAAACTAGGGTTAGCCATAACACCCCTTCTTCTTGAATTTTCTTCTTCCTTGGTGGATCACCTCTAGAGGCCAAACATTTGGGTGGCTAACGTTGATCAAAGGAAGGAACCAAACCCGGTGGATTCAAGTTGAATGCGAAAAGGATTGGAGGTGAACTTGTACCTGAGGAAGCTCGGATCTTCAAGGGTATGTTTGTTTTTCATATCTTTTCGTTTAATTAATAATTGTGCATAAAGGGTGATCCGGGTATATGGTTTGTAAAAATTTTTAAACTCTGATTTTTTACGCTTCCGCACTTTTTATGCAATTTGATTGCGTTATGAATATTACAAACCTAACAGATTCACTATTATAACTTTTCACCAGCGGTCCATATTGATTCACTAATATAACTTCAACCAACGGTCTAAAAAATTTGCACATCTCCTCATGGAATAATATTGTACCCAAATACCCAAATGCACAATACTAGAGTGAATAGTAATTGGGTGAATAGTAACTCGTGAATAGTAACTCGTGAATAGTAACTCATAAATAGTAACTCGTGAATAGTAACTCGTGAATAGTAACTCATGAATAGTACCTCTTCAATAGTAACTCGTGAATAGTAACTCGTAAATACTAACTCGTGAATAGTAACCCTTTCTAAAAAATTAGTCATGCAATTCAGTACAATGAATCACATAAAACTTGGCTAACTTGAAAGTCAAACAAGCGTTAAGAAATCTTGCCTTTCAGCGTCTTCAAATAACTTAATCGACTGACCACAGCCTTTACAGAATCTACATGATATATTTACATAGCATACTGTAATTAGCTATCAAACAATTATTCACATTGTTCCTACCAACTTCTTTATCTTTTATGTCTTAGTTAACTTAATATTAATAATAAAGTCAACTCGACTTACTACCCTTCATCCCGGCTTATTAACCAACTGACGTTATTAATTGGACACGAACATCGTTGATAAAGTACCAACTTTGTTCATCATTCATAACTTATTAACATGCATTCAACTCCTAAGTTTAATACCATATACTCTAGTATAAGTAGTATAGGAATAGCTTTAATACACATATGAAGTGTACAAACATCACTCCTATAGGACTATGAACAATTGAAGTTCAAAACCTAAGTTCTACCAACAACTTTGCACTTTCATGCGCCATGTGTGGGCTTTTTAGTACTAGACCAAGGATGTGGCGCCGCTTAGCGATGTCTAGCTTTTCGATCTCAGTGCACTGCTTGGCGAGACTTAACTCTAACGATGGCGCTTATATTTCATTTAGCGATGGCCAATATTACTGTGTATCGGTTGCGCGGTGCGGCATTTAACACTATCACGTGCAATCATGCAACACTAGACCTCGATGCAGATAATTCTAACAGTTTGAAAATTTTGTGAAATTTTTGGAGCCATAACTTCCTCGTTATAAGCCCGGTTTGGTCCGTTCGAAAGCCTACACGTCATAAATGACATACTCTACGCGTTCATATAAGAATTCGACACTTTCAAATTTGATAACTCAAAATTCACTATTGAGTTCAATTTCTAAACGTTCGTAAACGTTAATGAGCGTTCAATGCTCGTTTTCTTCGTTTTAAGTCGGAATCCAACGATTCTCGAACCCACAACTCTTAAATACCCTATCTCACATGTTGAAATTGAAAAACAACATTTTCAAGTCTCACAGCAACTTTCGACCTCCAATCCGAAATTTCAACGTTTTCGACGTTTAACATCTATTTTCGTGAAATTCGCCATAACTTCGTTACTAACGTTCTCTAGACCAAATCACATGGAATACTCCATGGATTTCATATCTACATCCTAACCAAGCAAGATGCATATATTAACGTATTGATGGAGTTCAATCATTTATCAACAATCTATCTCAACAATCAATATTTTCTTGGTTTGAAACTATATCGAACCTCATGATTCTTATGATCTCATGACTTATAGAGATTGAATCTATGGTAAGTCATTTTTATTCCCCCATACAAGCCATACACCACCCATTTATGATTCTCCATACTAAAAGAAAACCAAAAGAGATGGAATAAGAAATAAGGAATATTACCTTAAGAACTCTTAATGTTCTTGATAAACTTCTAATGAAAAAGTCTTCAAAGTAGAAGAATGATTTAAGTCTAGCTCTTTTTCTCTCTCAAATATGTTGGTTGAGTCTTGGAAAAACATCAAATGACCAACTCTAGCTTTCTATTTATAGAAAATGAAATGGAGGGCAAAATGGACTAAACACCCCACCTCCTTACTATTCAACACTTTGTCACCAAGTAAAATACTTGGTGACTAAGTGATTATCTTGCCTTGCACACCAAGTGGCCGGTCCACCACCCCATGGGTTGCCCCATGGGTTTTACCCATTCGGTGACCCACCGGTTCGATCCACGGTTCGGTTTTCTTGCATTGGGCTTAACCAATCTAACATTGGGCCTTAACTTGGGCTTAACACTTAATCCCTTGGGCTTGCTCATTCAATTGATTGGACTAAACATAATCCAACTCAAAGGAACTAACCTTAAGTCTTAACTTAATTCTATAATACAAATCGTATTCCATACGTATAATACACTTATTCTCTCCGTATAATACTAGTACGATAATCGTATTGTACTTCGTATTTACTCATCGTATTACACATAGATACTAATTAGTACCATATTTGTATAACACTCCCTTTAACTATAACGCAATTCTTCTACGCATTTCATTTCCTTCTCGGAAATTAATATACTCAACCCTTAGGTTTTAAGTCCACAGGCAAAAACTTCGTTTGCCATAAATGAAATATTATCAAATATTTCATCTTATCTCGATATTCTATCATTACTTGTTTCTCGGAATTTCAAAATAATTCCCCAAACAGAAATGGATGAATAGTGTTTTTACGGAAATTTCTCGGAAAACATTGATTTTCGTCTTGGAAATTCTAAATAATTAATTCTAGCACATAGCCAGATTACTAACCACATTAGCACATTCTAGGTCATAGAACAACCTTCACATAGCTTACTCACATAATAAATCAATTAAATTCATTTAAGTCACATAATCAAATAAAAATTTAATTGTCATAAAAATCCGATTTCCTCGGGCGTTATATTCTCTCCCCCTTATAAGGATTATGTCCCCAAAATCTAGCTTATAATTATATAAACAAATGAGGAAAATCTTCCTTCATTTTACTCTCGAGCTCCCACGTTTCTTCTTCAGTATTGTGGTTTCTCCATAACACCTTTACTGAAGGTATTACCTTATTTCTTAAAACGTGTTCCTTCCTATCAATAATTTGAACTGGAAGTTCTTCATATGACAAGTCTTTCTCTATCTGGATAGATTCATACTCTATTATGTGTTTATAGTCCGGTTTATAAGGACGCAACACAGACACATGAAACACATTATGAATGCTTTCCATTTCTGGAGGTAAGGCTACTTCATAAGCCACCTCTCCTACCCTTCTTAAAATCTCAAAAGGTCCTACAAACCTTGGACTTAACTTCCCTTTCTTCCCAAAACGTATCTTCCCTTCCAAGGCGATACTTTTAGAAAGACAAAAGATCCTACATCAAATTCTCTATTCTCTCTATGAGGATCTGCATACTTCTTCTGCCTATCTTGAGCCGTAACTAATCGAGTACGTATTATCTTCACCATGTCTGCCGTTTGTTGTACCATCTCAAGTCACAACATCCGACGTTCACTCACCTCATCCCAACACAATGGAGTTCGACACTTCCTTCCATACAACGCTTCGTAAGGCGGCATGCCTATACTAGCATGAAAACTATTGTTGTACGAAAATTCCACCAACGGTAGATATTCGTCCCAACTCCCTTTGAAATCCATAACACCAGATCTTAACATATCTCCAAGCATTTGAATTGTCCGCTCACTCTGTCCATCCATCTGAGGATGATACGCCGTACTCAATCTTAACTATGTTCCCATTTGCTCTTACAAACTCCTCCAAAAGTTTGATATGAATCGTGGATCACGATTTGCACAATCGAAATAGGTACTCCATGTCTGGAAATAATTTCCTTAACATACAGCTTAGCTAACCGGTCTAGGTTATACCTAACTCCTATTGGTAGAAAATGAGCCGATTTTGTCAATCGATCCACTATAACCCAAATAGCATCATATCATTTCCTTGTTGTTGGAAGTCCCACCACAAAGTCCATTATGATATGCTCTTATTTCCACTCTGGAATTTCCAACGGTTGTAACAACCCGTTAGGTCATTGGTGTTCAGCCTTAACCTTTTGACAAGTTAAGCACCTACTAACGTATTCTGTTATCTCCCTTTTCATGTTCGGCCACCAAAAGTTCTGACGAAGGTCTTGATACATCTTCGTACTACCAGGATGTATCGAGTACCTCGAACTTTGAGCCTCTATCATTATTTCTTCTTTTAATTCAGAATCATTTGGAACCCAAATTCTTCCTTCAAAGCGAAGTAATCCCTCCTTATCGAGGTTATACTTAGTCTTCTCTTCATCTTCTATCCTCTTCTGTATCTTCCTGCATTCCTCATTACTCAATTGTACTCCCCTAACCCGTTCCACTATGGTCGGTTGGGTTTCCATGGAAAATAACATTTCCACCGCTTCCTCCGGTAACTTAACTTCTAACTTCATTCTGGCCATCGCTGTTATCAACTCATCCTGAGTTGTTAACATTGACAGTTTCTCTCTACCCTTCCTACTTAGCACATCGGCTACTACATTTGCCTTTCCCGGATGATATAAAATATCACAGTCGTAATCTTTTATTAGCTCTAACCACCTTCTCTGTCTCATGTTCAACTCGTTCTGTGTGAAGATATATTTCAGACTTTTGTGGTCCGTGTATATCTCACACTTCTCACCATAAAGATAATGTCTCCATATCTTCAAGGAAAAAACTACAGCTGACAATTCCAGATCATGAGTAGGATAGACCTTCTCATAATCCTTCAATTGACGTGACGCATACGCAATGACTTTGCCATGCTGCATAAGCACGTAACCCAGTCCTTTATGCGAAGCATCGCTATACACTACAAAATTTCTTGTATCGTCTGGTAAGGACAATACAGGCGCCTCACTTAACCTATTTTTCAACTCTTGAAAACTGTTCTCACATTTTCCAGTCCACACATACTTCACCGACTTTCTTGTCAGATTTGTCAGCGGAGTAGCTATTTTAGAAAAGTCCAGAATGAACCTTCTATAGTATCCCGCTAACCCTAGAAAACTCTGAACCTCGGTTGGCATTTTTCGGTTGCTCCCACTCATTAACTACTTCTACTTTTGCTGGATCCACAGGAATGCCATCTTTATCAATAACATATCCTAGAAGTTGCACTCTCGCAAACCAAAATTTACACTTTGTGAATTTCACATACAACCTTTCCTTCCTTAGTGTTTCCAACACTATCCTTAAATGTTCGGCATGATCTTCTAACGTCTTAGAATAGACTAGAATATCATCAATGAACACTATGACGAATGAACTTGTCCAAATAATATTTGAACACTCTGTTCATTATATCCATAAATACGGCTGGCGCATTAGTTAACCCAAACGACATCACCAGAAACTCGTAATGACCATAATGAGTTCTGAACGCCATTTTAGGTACATCCTCCTTTCTCACCTTTAACTGATGATACCCCATGCGTAAATCTATCTTAGAAAAATACTTTGCTCCTTTCAACTGATCAAATAGATCATCGATCCTGTGCAACGGGTATTTATTCTTAATCGTTAACTTGTTCAACTCTTGATAATCGATACAAAGTCTTAATGACCCATCCTTTTTCTTTACAAACAATACTGGTGCTCCCCAAGGAGACACACTCGGTTGAATGTACTTTCTATCTAATAGTTCTTGTAATTGAACCATTAACTCCTTCATCTCAACTGGCGCCATTCGATATGGTGCCCTTGAAACTGGTGCTGTTCCCAGTAAGAGATCAATTACAAATTCAACCTCCCTTTCCGGTGGAATACCCGGTAACTCCTCCGGAAATACATCCACAAACTTTTGCACTATAGGTATCTGGTCCAAGGATGTTCCCATTCTCTGGGTATCCACAACATGGCACAGATAACCTACACACCCTTTTCTCAACATCTTCCTAGCTTGTGTCATCAACAAACAACAAGAGCGTCTCGGTGATTTACTACCGAAGAACACTACCTTGGTTTTCTTGGAAAGCCGAAGGTTTACATTTTTCCTATGGCAATCTATTATTGCCTTATGGTTAACCAACCAATCCGTACCAAGAATTACATCGAATTATTTTAACCGTATCGGTACCAAATCTATCGATAACTTATTCCCTCTAATATCTACACAACAATCCTTATGAATATGTTTAATGGGGATTATCTCTTCGTTTGCTACCTTAACATCTAAAGGTAGTGGTAACTTTTCAGGGATTAAACCTAATCGCTTAGCAAATTCACATGCTATAAAAGAACAAGTAGCACCCGAGTCAAATAGCACATAAGCATTTATCTCATTGATCGGAATGATACCTGCTACCACATCCGTTGATGCAACCGCATCTTGGATAGTCATATTAAACGTATGGGCCGAGGGTCTACCCACTGATGGTGTTGGTCCAGTAATGGCTAATTTACCACTACCAGAACCCTTACTACCCTTTAAACCCTTCTTTGGGAAATTTCTTGCCATGTGGTCTAATAACCCATAGACAAAACACCCCTGGTTCTTCTTCGGGTTAGGACAGTTGGGTGACAAATGCCCCTCCTGCCCACAGTTGTAGCAAACTGATTTCCCCTTTAAGCAGACTCCCATGTGAGTCTTTTCGCATGTCTTACATGCTTTCGTCCTTCGCTTGGGCTCTCTCTGCTTTACCCCAGTATTCACAGGGTTAAAACTCTTCCTCTTAGGTAAGTTGTTGCTTCCGCTGGCAACTTCAACCTTACTCACTCCCTCTAACTTACTTTTGTTCTTTTGCTCTTTGTGGTACTGAGACAATGCCTCACCACCACCTTCTACTATAATCGCCTTTTCCAGAATGGTCCCGTAGGAAGCACTCTGAAAAACCGATATTCGACTATAGAGCCAGGGTTTTAAGCCCTGCTCAAACCTATGCTTCTTTCTCTCTTCTGTGTCCGCCTGATGAGAAGTAAACCTCGCCAATTCATTGAACTTGGCGCATACTGGGGAATTGTCATATCCCCCTGCTTAAGTTCTAAGAACATAATCTCCATTCTACCTTGCATGTTAGTAGGGAAGTAGTTCTCGAAGAAAACCTTCTTAAACTGTTCCCACGTAACAACTTTTGTCCTAGCCCCACCTTGGTGAGCTTCCCACCAGTAGTTGGTTTCCCCCTTCATCATGTAAATCGCAAAAGAAGTCTTCTGTGCTTCACCTACGTTTGTTATCATAAATGCCTTTTCAATTTCTTTTACCCATGTCTGGGCTTCTAATGGGTCTGTCGTTCCTCGGAACTCAGGAGGACCCACACTTTTAAATTCCTTGAAGGTAGTTGTTCTTGCTACCCTAGGAGCTACAGGAATCCCTCCCCCCATTTGGTTAAATGCAGCAGTTAATAAATTAACGAACTCTTGCATAGGGTTATTAGGACCCCCCTGATTTTCATTATGAGACTCGGCCTCTTGGTTACATTGTCTCCTTCTTGGCGGCATAATTCTGATTAAATAAATAAAGTTTCGTTATTATCTATTTAACTACTTGGTTATCATTCTCAAACAACAACAACCACTCATGCCAAAACAAGCACATCAAATAAAAACTTCATTATATTAATATGCTTTCATAGTTAAAACTATTTACATCATGTTTCTTTAGCCAAAAAGCTATTACATACTATCCTGTGATTGCCTTCAACAAAAATTGGGATTTACAAAAAGACTACCCTTTAATTATACAAAAGAGGGCTTTACGTCACTATTTCTATACAAAAAGATTTAACAATCTACTAACACAGTCGAACGACATTATCATATTTCTGATTTTCCAGCATCGACATAATATCTCGACTTATGGTAAGTCGAGTCTGCCCGGACTCAATAGAATAACAAGCAATTTTTAGCTTGAAATCTTCATGAGCGCATTCATGGATGTATAACATCCTAGCTATTTTCTGGTCTTTCTCAACCAGTTTCTTTCGAAGCTCTAAGGCCTCTTCCTTATAGTCTCGTGCCTTATCTGTCATAAGCACTTTCTCATCGTGCTCCGACTCAAAATCTACCTCTGCAGATTCCTTCGCCTCATATAGGGCGGTTATCTCCTCATTCTGTGTTTCTATCACAGTGCGTAGATGCACATTCCTATCCAACACTGCCAAATACAATGATCTCATTGCATCCGGAGGTGTTGGCTCCTGAGTAGGTACCACCGTATTAATCGATGTTACCTCCATCTCCTCCTCCACATCAAGCATCTCATTAAGATATGATGCTAACCCCATCGTCTCCTCAGAGTATTCCTCCTCAGAGATGTACTCCTCAATGTCCCGAGTCTTCTAGTACAACTAATCTGTACCTCCTCCGCTTAATCGCATTTGTACAATTTCAACTTGGTTCATTGACTGTTCACTCACAACGTGAATGTCTCTATACATCATGCTATCGATCGACATCTACATAACACGTTGATTAGTACATAATACACAATAATATAAGCACGAATCACATTTAGTTTATTTAAGATTAATTTTCATCTTTTAATTCTTTTGATACTGAGTTATCTCAATACCTTAATAATTCAATGTACTTGAATTTCATTCTTCGGACTTTACCTTCCTTATGAGGTTATTAGCCTAAGGTTCTCCCCCCCTAAGTTTTATAACCTAAAGCTTTGATACCAACCTGTGACGCCCCCAAATTCGGATATCTTCCAACCTGACATATGGTGCTACACTATACTCATAACCCTACAATCATTCCATTGAAATACAACATAATGAATGTAATTACTATCTTTTTATTACCATCAAAGTATAATCCTTCCCAGGTTCATAAATTGATTACATCGTTAGTTGTTCATAATGTATAATACATACAAACATACTAGCCTACTACACAATGGTTAAGTATCCATCTTAGCCTTGCCCTTATCTCTCTTAGCATTCTCAGGACGTTCATCCTTAACTGTAATCATATAATTCACGCAAGAAGTGAGCATAACAAGCTCAACAAGTTTTAACAAAGGATAACAGTAATACCACATTCGTGAATTATATGACAATTCCTACATAACTGAACAAATAGTTATGAAGTATTATGAATCAATAATACTTTAACATTTTATATCATCAATTCCCAAAGTATAGAGTAGATTAGGAATTCTGAATCGGTCGATAGACCATGAATAGTAACTTTCTATTTTCATTCTTGAAAAGGATATCATAACACTAAGGCTGTACATCCGCATTACTTACGAGCACTTCTAGGTGATCAGCCTATAGTACTTTATGTTGATCAACACTCATTCATTAAACGTATTTACGTTTAATATTTGGCAAACTCGCGTGTCCATTGAATAATCGATGAAAAATACTTTTGTTTGTTCATAGACAAACCTTACCTTCACATCCATACCAATTACTTGGCATAGGATAGCGTTAACATTTATATATAGAAAGATATGAATAACAATCAATCTATATCTTACGAGTAGTCTAGCCGAGTTAAATCTGGCATTGACCCTTTCTTTAAAATTAGTCGTGCAATTCAGTACAATTAATAACATAAAACTTGGCTAACTTGAAAGTCAGACAAGCGTTAAGAAAACTTTCCTTTCAGCGTCTTTAAATAACTTAATCGACTGACCACAGCCTTTACAGAATCTATATGATATATTCACATAAAGACAATCGTAATTAGCTATCAAACAATTATTCACATTGTTCCTACCAACTTCTTTCTCTTCTATGTCTTAGTTAATTTAATATTAATAATAAAGTCAACTCGACTTACTGCCCTTCATCCCGGCTTATTAACCAACTGACGTTATTAATCAGACTCGAACATCGTTGATAAAGTACCAACTTGTTCATCATTCATAACATATTAACATGCATTCAATTCCTAAGTTCAATACCATATACTCTAGTATAGGTAGTATAGGAATAGCTTTAATACACTTATGAAGTGTATAAACATCACTCCTATAGGTCCATGAACAATTGAAGTTCAAAACCTAAGTTCTACCAACAACCTTGCACTCATGGCCATGCAGAAGGCTTTTAGTATTAGATCTGAAATCAGGCCGCCAGCTATTAGCGATGTTCAGCTTCCTGGTCTCAAGATCACGGCTGCGAGACTTAACTTCTAACGAAAGGAGGGCAGCAAAGACCATTTAGCAAAGGGCCAATGTTACTTATATGTAAGCATCATGCGGTGCGGCATTTAACACAACGTCTGGCGCCGCGGCGCTAGACCTCAGTACCAGATAATTCCAACAGTTTGAAAATTTTGTGAAATTCCTGGAGCCATAACTTCTTCGTTATAAGCCCGATTTGGTCCGTTCGAAAGCCTACACGTCATAAATGACATACTCTACGCGTTCATATAAGAATTCAACACTTTTAATTCGATAACTCAAAATTCACTATTGAGTTCAATTTCTAAACCTTCGTAAACCTTAATGAGCGTTCAATGCTCGTTTTCTTCGTTTTAAGTCATAATCCGACGATTCTCGAACCCACTACTCTTAAATACCCTATCTCACTTGTTGACATTGAAAAATAATGTTTTCAAGTCTCACGACAACTTTCGACCTCCAATCCAAAATTTCAATATTTTCGACGTTTAACGTCTATTTCCGTGAAATTCGCCATAACTTCGTTACTAACGTTCTCTAGGCCAAATCACATGGAATACTCCATGGATTTCATATCTACATCCTAACCAAGCAAGATGCATATATTAACGTATTGATGGAGTTCAATCGTTTATCAACAATCGATCTCAACAATCAATATTTTCATGGTTTGAAACTATATCGAACCTCATGATTCTTATGATCTCATGACCTATAGAGATTGAATCTATGGTAAGTCATTTTTATTCCCCCATACAAGCCATACACCACCCATTTATGATTCTCCATACTAAAAGAAAACCAAAATAGATGGGATAAGAAATAAGGAATATTACCTTAGGAACTTTTAATGTTCTTGATAAACCTCTAATGAAAAAGGCTTCAAGGTAGAAGAATGATTTAAGTCTAGCTCTTTTTCTCTCTCAAATATGTTGGTTGAGTCTTGGAAAAACATCAAATGGCTAACTCTAGCTTTCTATTTATAGAAAATGAAATGGAGGGCAAAATGGACTAAACACCCCACCTCCTTACTATTCAACACTTTGTCACCAAGTAAAATACTTGGTGACCAAGTGATTATCTTGCCTTGCACACCAAATGGCCAGCCCACCACCCCATGGGTTTTACCCATTTGGTGACCCACCGGTTCGATCCACGGTTCAGTTTTCTTGCATTGGGCTTAACCAATCTAACATTGGGCCTTGACTTGGGCTTAACACTTAATCCCTTGGGCTTGCTCATTCAATTGATTGGACTAAACAAAATCCAACTCAAATGAATTATGTGACACCCCCAGAATAGGTATACATCACCCATTCTGAGTTGTCAAATACATGGTACAGAAATAACTACAACTTTATTAGTACAATTGTCGTGCAAAATACAACAACAATTAAACTATGAGTTTAAATTCAAATATTGTCTTCTAGACAATATCCATACCCAAATAAGTCCTCATTACAATTATTGATACATTATTTTACAAAAATGGTGAGGACTACTAAAACAACTTCTAGAACCATCATTCCATACCCTGACTAGTACTCGCTACATTCTCGCCTCCTGAGAAGAAAAATGGTACAAAATGGAAAAGGGTGAGCTCAACTAGCCTAGTAAAGAATATTATGACAAAGATAATATAGAAAAAATTATTGTTAGTCTTCAACAGGGAAAAATCTGATAGAATATAATAAACAACAGGTTTCAGATCAATATTCGCAGTGGAAGTAATAATTCATAGAAGAGTTACGTAGAGAATGAAATCTACTATTATCTATGAATTTAAAAGTCCATCATCAATATTTTATCCATGTAACATCAATCAATATTCATCTTGAATCAAATATTCATCTTTGCACTACAGGCCAAAGATATTCATCAGTTGGTCATGTTCATCTCAACACATGTACATCTTTGCACTACGGGCCAAAGATATTCATAAAAAAATCAACCATCTTTGTACTACAGGCCAAAGATATTCAGTAATATCATCTATTAAGACTGAGGATGATGAAAAATATTTTAAAGAAAATGAATCCAGTGAAACAAAAGAATAAATATTAAGGATTCGTATTTCGGTTTATCCATGTCCAAAAATACCTCATAAATAATCATAGTGGAGTAAAATTCAAGAATGATCAAAACATGGATACAATCAAAGCTAGTATCCATAATAGATATTTTGGACGAAAAGGAAAATTTTCATTTTTTGATGAATTGTGCCGTATTCGTGAATAGTGCCGTATTCGTGAATAGTGTCGTATACATGAATAGTAACCCCGACACAAAAAGTTCCAAATTTGATTAAAAGTTCAAACCAATATTTCGACATAATGATATTGAAGAAAAATAATATCATTTAAAAAGAAAATAACATCCCTTACCTCGTAAAGACGGTACTTCTAGTTGAAACACCGGATATAGGCTATGACTTGAACTTGCACCGTATAGCAACACTCAAAGTATTAAAATACTCACAAGAATACGCTCAATATATCGAGAGAGAAAGAGAGAGAAAACTTTAGTTTCTGGTGTGATTTTCAATTCTAACCTAAGCACCCTATTTATAGGAAAATGCTTAGAACACCAAAGCAGAAAATTTAATAAAAAAATAATATATTTATCAAAATTTCCTACGCACACTAGATTTGCCCAAAAACATCAACCACCATGTGGGCTCACCTCACCAAACTCAAAGTAAACGTTTTTCTTATTAAAAATAATTAAAACTTCCAAAAATCAATTATTTCGGAACTTCGGTACTTCAATAATTCATAATAAATAGCCCTTTTGTCAGAAAAATTTAAACCTTATGTCTTTTCCATAGGAAATTCCATTTTTTACAACTTTGCAGAAGAAAGTTTTTCCAAATTCCAAACAAAAATTGACCGAAATTTACAAACGGACGATTTTACAGGCTATATTCAAATTTCAGTCAATAAATGAGCCCACGGACATGTTTAACATGTTTTAAACAAATTTTACAACAAAAATACTCTTCATCCTCATATATTCATATATCCCACATTCATTGCAAAAATATCACCATTATTATATTAATATAATATATTTAAATGAATTATTTTATTAAAAAAGATAAAATATTAATTTTCAACAATTGTCACATTAAAAATTTTCTGCATTTATATCCACATAAAATCAATATTGTCCTCATCATATAAATCAATAATTAATTATTCACAAATAATATTACAGAATCACAATACTGACAACCAGGCAGTTCCCAGGAAAGAGGGGGCTTTCCAATAAGGATTTCTCCTTACTGGCGCACAATTAGATGACCAAACCTCTCCTTAGACAGAACTTTCTAGATATTGCCAATAATTTTATCTAATAATATTATTTAGATAATATGAATTATTGCTCCGATAATAGAAAATACTGTGTAGTGATAATTATTGAAATAACAGTAATATAAAATATCAACGCGGTAATTATTGAATCAATAAAATAAAATATTCAACAATAATTACTGTAACAATTAATGAGTAGTGCCTTCTTACGTAAGAATCAATAATTGGTGCAATACCGTGTACTTCGTGTTTTAAACCACCGGTATTCCAACAAAGATAATTCAGTAATAACTACACACCGCGTTATTTATAAATAACTTATACTTGTCGTTTTCTTCATCCAATCGCTTTAGTTATGGGGCCCACACAAAGGTCGCTACCAGTCGCATTTAATATTCCCAACAAAGAAGAATATTCCATGACCAAACGAATATTCCGACAACAATAAATATTTTATAACCACTTGCTTATTTGAAATATTTACGCATTTTACCCATAATTAACCATATTAATCAAATTAACCCTTACTATTTCAAAATAATAAATATAGGAAATTTAATTTCATTAATAATAAGTTGGGGTCTTACAACCTCCCCTCCTTATGAAATTTCATCCTCAAAATTGACGTACGTACTTGGTGTTTCGAAAAGGTGAGGATACCTCACTTTCATTTCCGTTTCCAACTCCCAGGTCATTTCCTCTATAGCATGCTTCCTCCACAAAACTTTAACTTGTGGTATGACCTTTGTGCGTAGGACATGCTCCTTCATATCCAAGATCTTGATAGGTACCTCTTCATACGTTAAGTCTTCGGCTATCTCATCCGGTTCTAACTCAATAATGTGGTTCGGATCTTTCATATACTTACGAAGCACGGATATGTGAAAAATATTATGAACACGAGACATACTTAGAGGTAACGCAATTCTATAGGCTACATTTCCTACTCGGTCAAGAATCTGAAATGGACCAATAAATCGTGGATTGAGCTGTCCTCTCTTCCCAAATCTTGTAACTCCCTTCCATGGAGCAACTCACAACAATACATGATCCCCAATACTAAATTACACGTCCTTTCGATGAAGATCCGCATAACTCTTTTGTCGATCCTGTGCCGTTTGTATACGTGTCGAATCATTTGGATCTTTTCCATAGTCATACGTACTAAATCGGGTCCCAACAATGTTGCTTCACCCACCTCATCCCAACATATTGGAGAGCGACACTTTCGTCCATACAATGCTTCAAATGGGGCCACACCTATACTTGCCTGATAACTGTTATTGTCGGAGAATTCCACCAATGGTAAATACTTATCCTAACTCCCTTTGAAGTCTAGGACACAAAGTCTTAATTGATCTTCAAGAGTTTAAATAGTCCTCTCTGATTGTCCGTCCGTTTGAGGATGGTATGCCGAATCAATCGTAAATCCGCTCATAGCTTTTTTGCAAGCTAACCCAAAATCTTGAAGTGAATCTTGGGTCACGATCCAAACTATAGATCTTGGCATGCCATGCAATCTCATAATCTCATTTACATACATATGAGCAAGACGCGTTCAAGGAATAAGTCTCCTCAGATCGGCAAGAAATGAGCAGACTTGGTTAATCTATCAACAATAACCCATATAGCATTTATGCCTTGAGAAACCGTGGGAAGACCAGTAACAAAATCCATGGTAATATGTTCCCACTTCCATTTCGGAATCTCAAGTGGTTGCAATGGACCCTTAGGCACTTGATGCTCCGCCTTTACACGTTGACAAGTTAAACACCTCGAGATAAACTTCGCGATGTCTATCTTCATATTATTCCACCAAAATGTATGTCGAAGATCACGATAAATTTTGGTACTTCCAGGATGGATTGCAAATGGTGTATTGTGTGCCTCCATCATGATCTTGTTCTTTAAATCAGAGTCGTTAGGAACACAAAGTCTGGAGTGGACTCGAAGTATTCCTTCTTCACCGATTCTCACTTCTAGAATAGCACCTTCTTGTACTTTCTTCTTCATACGCATCAGCTCCGGGTCGGTGGCTTGAGCAACTTTAACTTCATCGATTAAAGTTAGTTCTATGCGCATACTTGACATCATCACACTCATTCCTGCATATGATCTTCTACTCAGCGAGTCAGCTACCACGTTTGCTTTTCCAGGATGGTATTGAATGGTATGGTCATAGTCTTTCAACAGCTCGAGCCAACGTCGTTGTCTCATGTTGAGTTCCTTTTGGGTGAAGAAATATTTGAGACTTTTATGGTCTGAATATATCTCCACTTTCTCCCTATATAGATAGTGCCTCCAGATCTTTAGCGCAAAAACGACTGCTGCCAACTCTAAATCATGAGTAGGATAATTCCTCTTATACTCTTTAAGTTGTCGCGAGGCATAGGCTATGACTTTCCCACGTTGCATGAGAACACATCCTAATCCTTTCCTCTCAAGCATCATCAGAGAGATAACAAATCCATCCGCACTCGGATGGTATTGTCGAACAGTCTTAGAAATGAGTCTCCTCTTGAGCTCTTGGAAACTCTTCTCGCATTCCTCGCTCCATACAAATTTTGTATCCTTCCGAGTCAGCTGAGTTAATGGGGTAGTGATTTGAGAAAACCCTTCCACGAATCTCCGATAATCACCAGCTAAGCACAAAAAGCTACGTACTTCGGTCACCGTCTTCGGTTGCTCCTAACTTTGTATTGCTTCAATCTTCGCCGGGTCAACAGATACTCCATGTTTTGACACCACGTGCCCAAGAAATGCTACCTCCTCAAGCTAGAACTCGCATTTCTTTAACTTAGCATATAGCTTGTTTTCACGCAGCCTTTGGAGTACCAGCTTCAAATGGTGCTCATGATCTTCACGACTTTTGGAATATATAAGGATGTCATCAATTAAGACAACAACGAACTGATCCAAATATTCCTTGAATACTCGATTCATCATATCCATGAAAGCCGCAGGAGCATTAGTCAATCCAAAAGACATGACTAAGAATTCATAATGCCCATACCGAGTCCTGAAGGCAGTCTTTAGAATATCCTCGCCTCTAATCTTCACCGATGATATCCGAATCGAAGATCAATTTTGAAAAGAATTGTGCTCCTTGCAACTGGTCAAACAGGTCATCAATACGAGGTAACGGATACCTATTCTTAATAGTGACATGGTTTAATTCCCGGTAGTCAATACAAAGTCGCATACTCCCATCTTTCTTCTTTACAAATAAAACAGGAGCACCCCAAGGAGATGAACTAGGACGAATGAAACCGATGTCCAATAACTCTTGTAGTTGGACCTTTAACTCTTGAAGTTCAATAGGAGCCATTCGATATGGGGTTTTAGAAATGGGCTTTGTACCAGGTTCAAGATCAATAAAGAATTCAACTTCACGTTCCGGGGGTAGACCGGGAAGTTCTTTAGGAAATACGT
This sequence comes from Panax quinquefolius, assembly GCA_020205615.1. Classification (NCBI taxonomy): domain Eukaryota; kingdom Viridiplantae; phylum Streptophyta; class Magnoliopsida; order Apiales; family Araliaceae; genus Panax; species Panax quinquefolius. The sequence continues at coordinate 91,723,175 of CM035153.1, forward strand.
CAGGAAATTTACTAACAACGGGAATATTATTCAAATCTGACGTGTCTTTATTCAAATCCATAACACGGGCTAAGAAGGCTTGACATCCGTTTTTTAATAAACGAATAGCTTTATGACTTGATATGACAGTGATTGATTTTAATGGTTTAGTTGCTTGAATTCGAACAACAGGTTAGTTAGGAATATGAAAACTAACAACCTTACAAAAACAATCTATTTTAGCATAATGAGTAGTTAACCAATCAATCCCTAAAATCACATCAAAAATAAGTATCTTTAAAGAGATAAGGTTAACAGGTAATGTGATGGTGCCAATTTGGATTAGACAAGATTTATAAACAGTGGATGTGATGAAAGTTTCTCCTAACGGAGTTTCCACAGATAGGTCAAAGTCTAATTTCTCCAAAGTCAAGTTTAAACGTTGAGCACAAGCAGGAGAGATAAATGGATGGGTAGCACCGGTATCAAGTAAGGTATAAACTTCGCAAGAATTAATGATTAGCTTACCCGTGATCACCTCGTTTGGGTTCCTCGCATTTTGACCAGTCACAACAAACGCTCTTCCAGGAACCGTTGATTTTGACTTTTCTGGTACAGCCTTTTGAGTCACCGTCCCCCCTGGACTTGGTTTCGCTACTGTACAATCTCGAGCGATATGTCCTTCCTTTCCACAATTATAACATACCTTGAATGTTAGGGACGGTTTGGATCGATATGTCCTCTTTTCAGCATTTAGAGCATATGACCGGTGGTCATTCTCCTCCTTAGAACCAGATTCTTCTTTGGTCTTTGACGTCTTCACATGGTCATTGTTGAATCTCCTCTTTTTAAAATCTCCTCCCGACTGGCTTCTTCTTTTCTCATGGCCATGACTACCACCAGAGTGGTTACCATTTTTGTCCGTCTTTTTCTTTCTCTGATGGTTATCGTTATTTTGTTACTGCTATCTCCGGTATGATCCTGGTTGTGGTCCCTCGGTTGAACGTACTCGTTATCTTGTGAGCCCTGTTGACAACATCTGAATAGAGAGAAAATTTATGAGAAATGAGATATTGACGTATACCGGGTTTCAAACCTCTCAGAAACATCCTCGTCATACGTTCCTCATTCTCCACCAAATGAGGTGCAAACCTGGATAACTCTGCAAACTTCGCCTCGTATTGGGACACCGTCATGTTGTTTTGTTCTAGTCTAATAAACTCCACTTTCTTCATATGACGAATACTTTCAGGAAAGTACTTGTCATTGAACAGTTTTTAAAATGTCTCCCAAGACATGCCGAAAAGTATTGGATGGAGTGCTTCACAGATTCCCACCAGTAATCTGCCTCATTAAGGAATATAAAGGTGGCGAATGGAACCTTCTGTTCCTCCGTGCATCCCAAGACATCGAATATCTTGGTGATTTGTTTGACCCACATTTCTGCCTTAATCGGATCTGGCTTTCCCCAGAATTCTGGTGGTCCCAACTCTTTGAACTGCTTGGTCGTGACAAACCGTGCGTTGTTATCATTTCCACCGGTATTTTGTACACGAGTCTCCCTCGTCTGATTTTACATGAACTGCAAAAAGCTTCTAAACATCCCGTCGTTCATCATCGGCTCAGTGGTGTTGTTCACAGGAGGAACATTGTCAGCCTGTTGCACGTTCTCCTCATTGGTGGGTAAAGGTGTCTCCGCGGTCTCAATTGCTCCACTGTTAACATTATCAGTCGACATTCTCAAATACTGCCATAAAACAAAGGTTAATTAAAGAAATCAACATATCACATAATACCCCTATATACTGACCAACCAACAAATAAGCTTAGGTAAGACACACTAGCGAAGGTTTTATTCGTCTCTCCCCTCCTAGTTCTATTCCTCGATCTCCGCCAGAGATCATATCCCTAAGCTCTGATATCAACTGTGACGCCCCCAGAATAGGTATACATCACCCATTCTAAGTTGTCAAATACATGGTACAGAAATAACTACAACTTTATTAATACAATTGTCGTGCAAAATACGACAACACTTAAACTATGAGTTTAAATACAAATATTATCTTCTAGACAATATACATACCCAAATAAGTCCTCATTACAATTATTGATATATTATTTTACAAAAATGGTGAGGACTACTAAAACAACTTCTAGAACCATCATTCCATACCCTGATTAGTACTAGCTACATTCTCGCCTCCTAAGAAGAAAAATGGAACAAAAAGGAAAAGGGTGAGCTCAACTAGCCCAGTAAAGAATATTATGACTAAGATAATATAGAAAAAATTATCATTAGTAATCAATAGGGAAAAATCTGATAGAATATAATAAACAACAGGTTTCAGATCAATATTCACAGCGGAAGTAATAATTCATAGAAGAGTTACGTAGAGAATGAAATCTACTATTATCTATGAATTTAAAAGTCCATCATCAATATTTCATCCTCAGAACATCAATCAATATTCATCTTGAATCAAATATTCATCTTTTGCACTATAGGCCAAAGATATTCATCATTGGTCATGTTCATCTCAACACTGTACATCTTTTTACTACTACGCCAAAGATATTCATAAAAAAATCAACCATCTTTGCACTACGTGCCAAAGATATTCAAGAATATCATCTTTTAGGACCGAGGATGATGAAAAATATTTTAAAGAAAATGAATCCAATTGAAACAAAAGAATAAATATTAAAGGATTCAGATTTTGGTTTATCCATGTCCAAAAATACCTCATAAATAATCATAGTGGAGTAAAATTCAAGAATGATCAAAACATGGATACAATCAAAGCTAGTATCCATAATAGATATTTTGGACGAAAAGAAAAAATTTCATTTTTTGATGAATAGTGTCGTATTCGTGAATAGTGCCGTATACGTGAATAGTAACCCCGACACAAAAAGTTCCAAATTTGATTAAAAGTTCAAACCAATATTTTGACATAATGATATTGAAGAAAAATAATATCATTTAAAAAGAAAATAACATCCCTTACCTCGTAAAGACAGTACTTCTAGTTGAAACACCGGATATAGGCTATGACTTGAACTTGCACCGTATAGCAACACTCAAAGTATTAAAATACTCACAAGAATACGCTCAATATATCGAGAGAGAAAGAGAGAGAAAACTTTAGTTTCTGGTGTGATTTTCAATTCTAACCTAAGCACCCTATTTATAGGAAAATGCTTAGAACACCAAAGCAGAAAATTTAATAAAATAATAATATATTTATCAAAATTTCCTACGCACACTAGATTTGCCAAAAAAACATCAGCCACCATGTGGGCTCACCTCACCAAACTCAAAGTAAACGTTTTTCTTATTAAAAATAATTAAAACTTCCAAAAATTAATTATTTCGGAATTTTGGTACTTCAATAATTCATAATAAATAGCCCTTTTGTCAGAAAAATTCGAACCTTATGTCTTTTCCATAGGAAATTCCATTATCTACAACTTTACAGAAGAAAGTTTTTCCAAATTCCAAATAGAAATTGACCAAAATTTACAAACGGGCGATTTTACAGGCTATAATCAAATTCCAGTCAATAAATGAGCCCATGGACATGTTTAACATGTTTAAAACAACTTTTATAACAAAAATACTCTTCCTCCTCATATATTCATATATCCCACATTCATTGCAAAAATATCACCATTATTATGTTAATATAATATATTTAAATGAATTATTTTATCAAAAAAAGATAAAATATTAATTTTCAACAATTGTCACATTAAAAAATTTCTCCATTTATATCCACATAAAATCAATATTTTTCTCATCATATAAATCCATAATTAATTATTCACAAATAATATTACAGAATCACAATACTGACAACCAGACAGTTCCCATGAAATAGGGGGCTTTCCAATAACGATTTCTCCTTACTGGCGCGCAATTAGATGACCAAACCTCTCCTTAGATGTAAACTTTATAGATATTGCCAATAATGTTATCTAATAATATTATTCGATAATATGAATTATTGTCTCGATAATAGAAAATATGTGTAGTGACAATTATTAAAACAACGAAGAATATAAAATATCAACGCAGAATTATTGAATCAATAAAATAAAATAATCGAATAAGAATTATCGTAACAATTATTGAGTAGTGCCTTCTTTACGTAAGAATCAATAATTGGTGCAAAATCGTATACTACATCGTGTTTTTAACCAATTTGTATTCCAACAAGATAATCTGGTAATAACTACGCCATTATTTATAAACAACTTATACTTGTCATTTTCTTCATCCAATCGCTTTTCAAGCATGGGGCCCACAAAGGTCGCTACTGGCAATATTTAATATTCTCGACGCAGAAGAATATTCCACGACCAAACGAATATTCCGACAACAATAAATATTTTGTAACCACTTGTTTATTTGAAATATTTGCGCATTTTACCCATAACTAACCATATTAATCAAATTAACCCTTACTATTTCAAAATAATAAATAGAGGAAATTTAATTTCATTAATAATAAGTTGGGGTCTTACAAATTAACCTTAAGTTTTAACTTAATTCTATAATACAAATCGTATTCCATACGTATAATTCACTTATTCTCTCCGTATAATACTCGTACGATAATCGTATTGTACTTCGTATTTACTCATCATATTACATATAGATACTAATTAGTACCATATTTTTATAACACTCACTTTAACTATAACACAATTCTTCTACGCATTTCATTTCCTTCTCGGAAATCAATATACTCAACCGTTAGGTTTTAAGTCCACAGGCAAAAACTCTATTTGCCATAAATAAAATATTATCAGATATTTCATCTTATCTCGATATTCTATCATTACGTGTTTCTCGGAATTTCAAAATAATTCCCCGAACAGAAACGGATAAATAGTGTTTTTACGGAAATTTCTCGGAAAACATTTATTTTCGTCTTGGAAATTCTAAATAATTAATTTTAGCACATAGCCAGATTACTAACCACATTAGCACATTCTAGGTCATAGAACAAGCTTCACATAGCTTACTCACATAATAAATCAATTAAATTCATTTAATTCACATAATCAAATACAAATTTAATTGTCATAAAAATCCGATTTCCTCGGGCGTTACATTCGTCCTGGATGCGAAGAGGAATTTAGAACCTTAATTATGATTATGAGTTATTCACATGATTGTGGGATGAAAACCGTTGATTGATGTTACAGGGATTGTCGCCCCAAAATAGGTATACATCACCCATCTTGAGTCGCCATAAAATACACTACTGACAACTTCATTTATACAACTGTAGTGCAAAATACGACGACAAGTATACTGTGAGTTTTAATACAAATGTATGTAACTCTCATGGTGCCTCGACCACAACCTTACAATGGTACTTTACATAAAAGTACAAATAAAAACCTGCTTTTAAAAATTAAAATCTTTGGGAAGTGCTCAAGGAAACCTTCGTACATGGGAGGCCATGAATCTAAGTTATGATATATATCATATGTCTCAGAGAATTATCCTTGGTCAATCTAATAGACCCCAAAGAAAAAAAGAGAAGATTACTATCATGTTCCTTCCAATGGTGAGTCTTCTCTTGACATATAACTATCTCCATTGTCTCTCAATTGAACGTTATATTTCAAATAAACTCCAAGATCATATAGTAGTGCTCAGAGATATACTCAAAGAAGTGGATGTGCACAACCTCGCCTTTATGATAACACGAGGTTGTATGTCATTAGACATCTTGTATGATAGTGGCAAAACACCCTTCCAAAGTTGGGTTCACCTCATCCTATTCGGTTCAAAAAATAAATATCAAATGATGTATACAATACGACACACTTATCTAAAGTTCTCAATAAAATTATTTCCATACTATTTAGGAGAACCTCAACAAATATAGACCACCGCTCTATTCCCCTCGTTATCCCCGCTCGACTCCAAAGAACACTCTTATTACCCCGAAAGGAATTGTGTGAAGCAAAAGGGTGAGCACAACTAGTCCAAAGAAAGAATATCATAACTAAAGATAATTAAATTATCAATAGCTTTCATCAATAATAAATCGTAGATTTAGAACATATACGGTAGATGATAAAACTTTTCAACCATAGTTGCAAATGAACGAGCAATCCATTAAAAGAGTCAAATAGACCATCGTCTATTATCTTCTCCATGTTAAAAGTCCACCAATAATGTTTTATCCTCGTAACATCAATCAACAATTCATGTCCACAATCTTATGAATAACTCATAATCATAATTGTGATTCTCAATTCTTTTTCGCACCTGTGACGAAGATAATTTTCATCACCTATCTTCACCAAAACATCAAAAATCATGGTTATACCAAATCACAATTCCTGCTCATAATCATACTAATAAATTCATCTTTGCACTACGGCCAAAGATATACAACTATATAACAAATAACCAACAGTTCATCTTTGCACTATAGGCCAAAGATATACAACTGCATAACCAATAAAGATGAGATTCAACTTAATAGTATCACGACCACGAATTATCCATGCACTACGAGCCAAGGATATTCGTGTTTTCAATTACGGTCAAGATTATACCGAATAATCCTTTGTCATAATCATACCAAGTCAATCTATGCACTACGGGCGAAAGATGACTTTTACCACATCATTTGTAACATTACGGTCATGATTATACCGAATAATTCCTGGTCATAATCATACCAAGTCCATCTATGCACGTAAGTCACAGATGACTTTCAACACAATATAAGCATGAGGATCATGACAACGATATAAAGAATCAATCAAATGAGATAAAGGATAAATATTAAACATTTATAATATAAATTATCCAGGGTTCAAGAATATCCCAATGTTATCAATCACTTAATAATCTCATAATATAATATCATTAATATTATAACAATATTTTAATTATTTCTTAAACTTATAAACAATTTATTTTAATTGTTTACACTTTACTAAATAATGCATTTAATCATTCAAAATGCCATACTCATAAGATTTCATCACCAATGATCAAATCCTTTATCAAAATTTGATATATACCCTATATAGATTCTCCCAAGCCATAAAATCCTATTTTCCAATTTTCAACTTCACATAACATATTTAACTCATATACTCATAACTAGTGCATTTTCATGAAAAATACCAAATCAAATTCCAAAAAATATATTTTTTTTCTCGGGATTTAGCGTAATATAGTCCCATATTGAATATATATTTTTCTCGAAATTTTAAAATTCATTTACTATTTTCCATAAATCAATTTCTAATTAATTCCTTAAGAAATTAGCTACCTCAAGTTTAACTCCAGAAATTCCCAAATCTTGGCAGATCTTACACATGTTAACATGATCTTCCAGTTTAAATTTCATGGTCATCTGAGTTATAGAACTCCTGTTATAGCGTTTTTTTATTTAAAAACATAAATATTGAAATGGTCATAACTTGCTCATTTTAAGTCAGAATGAGTTCATTTCTGGACAGGAGGTACTTTATACCATATATTTTCATGTCCCTAAAGGCTGGAATTTTTCTCACAAATTAAGTTGCCGAAAAAGCCCTTTTAAACGTCTGGGTAGTAGCCTTTTTGATGTTTTGTAGTTTTTGACTCCTTTGCTAAAATCAGTCCACACGAAAATCTACAACACCTTTTCTAGTGATTCCACTTGGATAAGTTAGAAAACTCATAGATCTAACTCTAGAACTTGACCACACTCAAAAATTCAAAATATAATAGGAGATATGGTCAATTGAATTTTATATTACATTTTTACCAAAATCTGATTTTCAACCCTTTGTGATTTCTAAGAAACTTTCATGTTTTCACATAATAACCAACATAACTTATCATAACACTTAATAATACTACATATACCCATGATTTTCATCAGTCCAATGCTTTTATTATGACTTTCATCATAATCCACGTAAACAGATCATTTCCACAATTTAATAAGGAATGAATACAAAGGATCATTCACCATGCATGTGGTAATCCACATAGATATGTTATTCTAACAGAATAATAAAGAATGGAATAACTGAATAATTCACCATACATGCGATAGATCGCATGATATGATGTGTTATTCTCAATAGAATAATAAAGAATCGAAACCAGTGTCAAAGCGTAATTCAAGACCACACAATAGGATATTCCAAATGTAATAATAAATAATGTAACTAATAGATCATGTCACGCAACGCACAAAATGTGATATTCCTATTGAATAATAAAGAATGGAATAATAGAAGAATTTCACCATGTATGCAAGATTGCGATAGACAAAAGTTATTCCAACATAATAATAAGGAATGGAATAATAGAAGAATTTCACCATGTATAGAGTAGTCCAACGTATACAAAAGTTATTCCAATGTAATAATAAAGAATGGAATAATGTAAGTTATCTTCATGAATACGAAAGAAATAATACCCTTTACAAGTACAACAAATAATATCCCTTACCTTAAAAGAAACTCGGATATAGGAGTAAAGGAAGTAATAATACTTTTTTCTTCTCTCTCTCTATAGTTTCTCTCTCTAGTTTCAAAGAATTCGTAAAGAAATAATGAAGGAATGAGCTTCTATTTATAGAAGAATGGACCTAATAGTAAATTCAATTCATGAACTATCCGTATTGATTTTCTTTTTAAACTGACGGTCCAGATTGGTTTACTATAAAATATTCTAATAAAACAAAATCTTTTAAATAAAATATAATATATTCTATTTATAATCTAATAAAACGAATAACTTTATAAAAGTATTCTGCTTTTATATAAAAAGATTTTACTATGCAAACACTATGCAAATAAACACTATATAATAAAATATAATATATTCTAATTATTATCTAATAAAATAAATAACTTTATAAAAGTATTTTGTTTTATATAAAAAAAGATTTTACTATGCAAAATACTACGCATAATAATAGAATATAATATATTCTATTTATAGTCTAATAAAATGAATAACTTTATAAAAGTATTCTGCTTTATATAAAAAGCTTTTCTGCTTTTATTACATTAATAATACTAATAAAACAAAACATCATCATCATTATTATAATTCACACTATTAATCGACTGTGTCGCTTCTCTGAAAGAGGGGCTTTCCAATAAGGATTTCTCCTATCAAGCGCCGTAATTAGGTGACCAAACCTTTCCTCGCGTAACTTCTAGACATCGTTAATATTGCAAATAATAATATTAATAACTTTGTTATCTCAATTATTGATTTAATAATATATAAAATATCGATAATAATCAATCAAACCGAGTGACTTCTCACGTAAGCATTAATAATCAATACCGTGCTACTATGCAACCACGCCGTATTTTACCAATTTATTATTTTATTTATAACTTGCTTACTTTGAAAAATTTTCAAATGTCACCCTTAACTTTAAACTTTTATCAATATAACTATTCACCAAAATATAAAAATTAAATACTTTTATTTCATAAAATTCGGGGTCTCCCAATCTCCCCTCCTTATGAAATTTCGCCCTTGAAATTTACGTGCGTACCTGGTATTTTGAAGATATGAGAATACCTTGCTTTCTTTTTGGATTGTACATTCCCGGTTATATCCTTTATATCGTGATTTTTCCATTGCTCATCTCCTGTATTTCAGATATCATTCTAGAATATATCTTCAAAAACAAAGGTTAATTGACATATCATAATTTGTCAACTTATTAAGTAAACAATTTCAGCTTAGGTAAGTCACACACTAGCGAAGTATATAACTCGTCTCTCCCCTCTTAGTTCTAAACTCTTATCTCCGCCAGTGACCATATCCCTAAGCTCTGATACCAAATGTGACGCCCCCAAAATAGGTATACATCACCCATCTTGAGTCGCCAGAAAATACACAACTGACAAATTCATTTATACAACCGTCAGTCAAAAAATACGACGACAGGTATACTGTGAGTTTTAATACAAATGTATGTAAATCTCATGGTGCCTCGACCACAGCCTTACAATGGTACTTTATATAAAAGTACAGTCAAAAACTGTTTAAGAAATTAAAATCTTTGGGAAATGCTCAAGGAAACCTTCTTAAATAGGTGGCCATGAATCTAAGTTATGATAGATATCATATGTCTAGAGAATTATCCTTGGTTGACCCAATAGACCCCAAAGAAAAAACGAAGATTACTATCATGTTCCTTCCAATGGTGAGTCTTCTCTTGACATATAACTATCTCCACCGCTCTCCAAGTGAACATTATATTTCAAATAAACTCCAAGATCATATAGTAGTGCTCGTAGATATACTCAAAGAAGTGGATGTGCACAACCTCTTTCTTATGATAACACGAGGTTGTATGTCATTAGACATCTTGTATGATAGTGGCAAAACACCCTTCCAAAGTTGGGTTCACCTCATCCTATTCGGTTCACCAAAATTAAATATCAAATAATGTATACAATACGACACACTTATCTAAAGTTCTCAATAAAATTATTTCAATACTATTTAGGGAGAACCTCAATAACTATATAATTCACCGCTCTATTCCCTCATTATCCCCCCTCGATCTCTTTCAAGCAACACTCTTATTACCCCCAAAGGAATTGTGAAGCAAAAGGTGAGCAAGAACTAGCCCAAAGAAAGAATATCATAACTAAAGATAATTAAATTATCAATAGCTTTCATCAATAATAAATCGTAGATTTAGAACATATGGTAGATGATAAAACTTTTCAACCATAGTTGGAGCGAAACGAGCAATCCATTAAAAGAGTCAAATAGACCATCGTGTCTATTATCTTCTCCATGTTAAAAGTCCACCAATAATATTTTATCCTCAGTAACATCAATCAACAATTCATGTCCACAATCATATGAATAACTCATAATCATAATTGTGATTTTGAATTCTTTTCGCACCTCGTGACGAAGATAATTTTCATCACCTATCTTCACCGAAACATCAAAAATCATGGTTATACCAAATCACAATTCATTCTCATAATCATATTAATAAATTCATCTTTGCACTACTACCAAAGATATACAACTATATAACCAATAACTAAATAGCTTCATCTTTTGCACTACAGCCAAAGATATACAATCAGAAACCAATAATGTTTGAGACTCACTTTTAATAGTATCATCATGACCACGAATTATCCATGCACTACGGGCCAAGGATATTCGTGTTTTCAATTACTACCATGATTATACCGAATAATCCTCGTCATAATCATACCAAGTCCATCTATGCACTACGGGCCAAAGATGACTTTTTACCACATCATTTGTAACATTACTACCATGATTATATACCGAATAATTCCTTGTCATAATCATACCAAGTCCATCTATGCACGTAAGTCACAGATGACTTTCAACACAATATAAACATGAGGATCATGACAACGATATAAAGAATCAATCAAATGAGATAAAGGACAAATATTAAACATTTATAATATAAATTATCCAAGGTTCAAGAATATCCCAATATTATCAATCACTTAATAATCTCATAATCTAATATCATTAATATTATAACAATATTTTAATTATTTCTTAAACTTATAAACAATTTATTTTAATTGTTTACACTTTACTAAATAATGCATTTAATCATTCAAAATGCCATACTCATAAGATTTCATCACCAATAATCAAATCCCTTATCAAAAATCAAGATATACCCTATATAGATTCCCAAGCCATAAAATCCTATTTTCCAATTTTCAACTTCACATAACATATTTAACTCATATACTCATAACTAGTGCATTTTCATGAAAAATACCAAATCAAATTCCAAAATATTTTTTTTTCTCGAGATTTAGCGTAATATAGTCCCATATTGAATATATATTTTTCTCGAAATTTTTAAAATTCATTTACTATTTTCATAAATCAATTTCTAATTAATTCCTTAAGAAATTAGCTACCTCAAGTTTAACTCCAGAAATTCCCAAATCTTGGCAGATCTTACACATGTTAACGTGATCTTCCAGGTTTTAAATTTCATGGTCATCCTGAGTTATAGAACTCCTCATATAGCATTTTTTCATTAAAAACATAAATATTGAAATGGTCATAACTTGCTCATTTTAAGTCGAATGAGCTCATTTTTGGACAGGAGGTACTTTATACCATATATTTTCATGTCCCAAAAGGCTGGAATTTTTCTCACAAATTAAGTGGCCAAAAAGCCCTTTTAAAACGCCCTCTGGAGTAGAGCTTTTTGATGTTTTGTAGTTTTTGACCTTTTGCTAAAATCACCCACACGAAAATCTACAACACCTTTTCTAGTGATTCCACTTGGATAAGTTAGAAAACTCATAGATCTAACTCTAGAACTTGACCACACTCAAAAATTCAAAATATAATAGGAGATATGGTCAATTGAATTTTATATTCCATTTTCACCAAAATCTGATTTTCAACCCTTTGTGATTTCTAAGAAACTTTCATGTTTTCACATAATAACCAACATAACTTATCATAACACTTACTAATACTACATATACCCATGATTTTCATCATCCAATGCTTTTATTATGACTTTCATTTCATCATAATCCACGTAAATAGATCATTTTCCACAATTTAATAAGGAATGAATACAAAGGATCATTCACCATGCATGTGGTAATCCACATAGATATGTTATTCTAATAGAATAATAAAGAATGGAATAACTGAATAATTCACCATGCATGCGATAGATCGCATATATGTGTTATTCTCAATGTAATAATAAAGAATCGGAACCAAAGTCAAAGCGTAATTCACCGACAAGATATTCCAATGTAATAATAAATAATGGAACCATAACCAGCATCATGCATAAACGCATGCATGTGATATTTTCACGTGAATAATAAAGAATGGAATAATAGAAGAATTTCACCATGTATGCAAAGATTGCATGATGTATGTGTTATTCCAACATAATAATAAGGAATGGAATAAAAGAAGAATTTCACCATGTATAGAGTAGTCCGCGTATACAGGTTATTCCAACAGAATAATAAAGAATGGAATAACAGAAGTTCTCTTCATGAATACGAAAGAAATAATACCCCTTACAAGTACAACAAATAATATCCCTTACCTTAAAAGAAACTGGATATAGGAGAAGTGAAGTAACAGAATACTTTTCTTCTTTCTCTCTATAGTTTCTCTCTCTAGAGTTTTAGTGAATTCGTAAGAAATAATGAAGGAATGAGCTTCTATTTATAGAAGAATGGAGTGAATAGTAACTAATTCATGAATGGTCCAGATTGATTTTCTTTTAAACGGACGGTCCAGATTGGTTTACTATAAAATATTCTAATAAAACAAAATCTTTTAAATAAAATATAATATATTCTATTTATAATCTAATAAAATGAATAACTTTATAAAAGTATTCTGTTTTATATAAAAAGATTTTACTATGCAAACACTATGCAGACACTATACAAACACTATGCATAATAAAATATAATATATTCTAATTATTGTCTAATAAAACAAATAACTTTATAAAAGTATTCTATTTTATATAAAAAGATTTTACTATGCAAAATACTATGCATAATAGAATATAATATATTCTATTTATAGTCTAATAAAACGAATAACTTTATAAAAGTATTCTGTTTTATTACATTAATAATACTAATAAAACAAAACTTCATCATCATTATTATAATTCACACTATTAATCGACCAGGTCGTTCCCAGGAAAGAGGGGGCTTTCCAATAAGGATTTTTCCCTATCATGGCGCAATTTAGGTGACCAAACTTCTCCTCGCGTAACTTCTAGACATCATTAATATTGCAAATAATAATATTAATAATTTTGTTATCTCAATTATTGATTTAATAATATATAAAATATCGACAATAATTGAATCAAACTGAGTGACTTCTCACGTAAGCATTAATAATCAATACCGTGTGCTACTATGCAACCACGCCGTATTTTACCACCGATTATTTTATGACAACTTGCTTACTTTGAAAATTTTTCAAATGTCACCCTTAACTTTAAACTTTATCAATTTAACTATTCACCAAAATAGAAAAAAATTGAAGATACTTTTATTTCATACTTTGGGGTCTCATTTCATAAAATTTATTAATGATGAAGGCTATCTAACCTTCATAGTGTTAATGTTAGAGTTCTTGGAACTAAGTGAAGCGCCACCTCAGTGCATCAGAGAGCCAATGTCTGTTAACACTATCATTCAGATATATAGTTCATATAGATACTGTACACTTTTCTAATTCCATTAGAATAACAACTAAATACTTCAACTAATAATACACTAAACCAATAATATACCATTACATTGATTTAAAAGGTCGTTATTATTAAATTATAGCTATCAACAGGGTATACATGTCCTAAGCCTTTTATCCACAATACCGGAACTTCTGGAATATATTCTTTCTATCTGCAAATGAAGAAAATATTTACAGGGATGAGCTACAGAAAGCTCAGTAAGTTTTGAACAATAAACGAATGTATATATATATATCAATTCTGAAATAAATAAACATAAAGTTTAGAGTTTTTCCACACACACCAAAACTGGATTGAATGGACATAAAGTTCAGAGTAGTGCCATAAATATATACTGAGGTTTATCTCACAAACCCAAAGACATTACCGATTCATCATCACCCTATAGACTTAGCAACCCGGGTTAATCCGTTCAACCAAACAAAAATAGGAGTATGCATATCATCCTCTATATACTGTCCGATCATTGCTATAAATGTCTGAAACAGTTTACTACCGATCATTGCTATAAATGTCGGAGATAGGTCCTCACTACCAAAGACAACCATAGTTGTCCACCGACAGCTCCTCACTGCCGGTTCTAATAGTGTTAGTATATATATCGGCACCAAACAAAATTTCTTTTTCACAAACTGTGTTTTTATACATTTGTACCAAACAAAATTTGTTTCTTACAAACTATGCTTTTATACATTGATACCAAACAAAATTGGTTTCTCACAAACTATGCTTTGATATCAAATCAAACGCAATTTTTCCATAATAATAACTCATATGACTTGGTTATGTTTGAACAAGAATTCTTAACCTTTGAATAACAGAATTCATAAACACTATGTATTACCAAACCATAACTGATAAATATCAAATTTTCATTTAATAAAATAATGGCATTTGAAATATGAGGTTTGCACAAAGTGCAAAAAAACTTGTCTGTATCGTCGACTATTGCTACACAGTCTATTTAACTTCGTCTGAAGACCTAATATTAATAATATTGATCTCCAAGTTAGAATAATAACATCACAATGTATTACTATGAATTACTGTTATAAAATAACCTAAACACATTATCACATAATCCTATTGGTCTATAAGACACATAAGACCTAACCTCAAGTCAAACTATTACAGTCTGAGTAGAGTTTGGTACTATTTCGGCAGCCCGATTGCCTAATCGGACAATTATCGAGCTTAATCCCAAAAAGACTCTGCCTAAATACTTCACAATTATATTAAATAATTTAATCATCAGTTAAAACTATTTTTCCCTAGCTCATAACAATTTATAAATAATTATTACTATTTATCCAAAAAATTCAATCACTTATAACTTATTTATATAAATTAAAAACCACTTTATTCCCTTATCATTAATATTTATTTATTATTAAATATTAATAAAAATCATATCATAATATTATAATATATTTATAATATTTCAAAGTATTTTAATACCTTAAAATCACATTTATTTGATTTAAATCCATTATCCAATAATTGACATTAATATTAAAATATTAATATTTTCATGACAAAATACCAAAAGTTATATTTTCTAACTCAAAATATTTTTCTAACCTTTAAAACATTTTTATATGATTTTTAAAGCATTAATTCTAATTTCCCATAATTTATTTAATATATTAATTAAATAAATTAATTACCATTAATATTAATTAATTAATGAAATTCTTCACAAAATATTAAAAGTTATTAAAAATAACTTAAAATATTTTCTTATATACCATAATATAATTTTTCATGATTTTTCAAGTATTAAAATCATTTTTGAATAATTTATTTAATATTATAATTAAATAAATTAAATACCTTTTATATTCTAAAAATATTAAATATTTATAAAATATACTCAAAATAATTAAAAACTAATTTTTAAGCTTTAAAATAATTTTTAGTAATTTATTATGTATTTTTAATAATTAAAAACTATTTTTTCTATTTATTAAATAAAATAATTGATTTTCCAAAAATAACTGTCGCTAAAGGGCTCTATAGCGATAGAACCGTCACTATAGGTGTTCTTGAGCATGTCAAAAAATTTATGGTCAGTTCCCAGGGTAAGAGGTTTGACTATCATTTAATCTTTAGATCTTAATGTTTTCTGGGCTAGCAAATGTGTTAATCATGTAGTATAAGTGTAATACTACAACTACATACTAATATTTATGGCCAAAACATATCAAATCATAGAGATTCAAGCCTCAGAAACTCTTGTCAGAGATGTTCTTCATTTCTGGGTTTTCCAGAAATGAAGAACAGTTGCAGGGTACTAGTTTTCGATCATCATAACTTGTATTCTGTAACTCGTTTAAATGAACTATTGGTTCAATCTTGTAGAACACATGACAAGGTACATTTATATATCATCAGATCCATTTAACAATATTAAATGAACAAGATCTGGCATGGTCAAACCATGTCAGAAAATAGTTCTAACCGAATTCTGGGTTTTCCAAATTTCTTTTAAGGCAGATGGTCAACGCTACTTTGACCCTCTATAACTTTGATCCTGTAATGGTTCTAGGTATTCTAATGACTTGCATGTATAGGTCACACACCAGTCTACAATATAACAATAACAAATCGACCAAACTAGCAAACAACAGCAAGATCAGAGGCTTGCAAAAGATGGTTAGAGCCATCTGGGCAAATCTAGGCTGCCCAGATTCAGTCTCCCATGGTTGGTCAACCATGTTTGACCACCTATATCTTGAGATCTAGACGTGTTATGGATATAATTCCACTTCCAGTCTACTCTCCTCATGACAGAGAACAAGTTTATAACTTAAAATACAACAAATCATTAACACACAAGAATTTATGAGCCCTGACATATGGCTGTCAGGACATATTTTAGGGTTCTTGATTAGTCCTTAAAACTTGATTTTCAAACACCTAGATGTTATAGATCCTTGATGTAACATCTTGGATCACTAAATAACATCTCATAACACAACTTTAAACATCTAACAACAACATATAACATAAGATCACATAGATTTTCATAAGGCTAGGGTTTTATACCTTTATGCTTTGATTCTTGAACTTTTGATCCTTGATCTGTTCTTGGAAGGCTAAGAGCTGATCTTGGCTAAATATTTCACTCTCTCTCACTCTAAGTTTTGAGATTATAAAGAGAGAATGGCTTGGATAAGTTTGGAAAGTAAAGTGAGTAATTTTACTTAAGTTTAATCTTTTATATTTTTGAATCCATGGCCACAATTGTTGCTAAGTGTCCAAGATATCTGATTTGGTAGGATTTTGCACACATGGGATAAACTTGAGTGATGATTCACAAGATTTGTAAAATCTTTTACTTAACTTTTAAGTAAAAGGGTATTTTGGTCATTTCGCATTTACTAAGGATAATTTTGTGATTTCATATTCAACCTTGAGGTTAGTTTGGTCATTTATGTTATAGATTTAGACACATGGAAAATCTTATTGATGAGTCACCAAGATTTATGTTTTATCTTTTGTAAAATGATAAGATCGAGGGAATTTTGGTCTTTTTACCCCTACTAAGGGTATTTTGGTAATTTTTATATTATCTATAGGGTTATTTTAGTCATTTCACATACTTCCCTAACATTTTTAATCCTTAGGTTTTGATAACCAATATTAGGGTTTCCTAATTAGATTTTAGGGTTCCAAAATTAAAATTAGGGTTTAGCAATTAAGGTTTAATAATTCGGGTTAGGTTTTCCTAATCCTCATTAACTTTCTCTCATAGAATTTTATACTTGACCTTACATCCACATACCTATAATAATATTCTGTATCACAATTTCTTATTGATAACCCTAATTAGGGTTCGAGTTTCTATTCTCTATTAAGCACAACTCTACTCATATTTCTTAGTCAATACACAAATTGACCACTTCTCTAGACTTGTATCATACATACTTTACCACAACATTGATAATCAATATAAATAAAAAAAAATTAAAAAAATCGTAAAATTCCGGATCCTCACGTTGAACATGGATTTTAGTGCGTGGAATGTGTTTGGACTCTATATGACATGGGATTTCAATCAGAAGTTGGAGATTTGGATATATAATGAGCAACAAACATCGAAATAAAACACACAAGGCAAATTACAGAGATTAATTACAGATTTTTCTTATCAAGCATTAAAGGAAGACTTTGAAGAGAATTTCATATCAATTGTGGATTAAGGATACGTGAAGGGTGTTCTGAAATATTCTTCTTCTTAGTCTTATATTTGTAATTGAAAGGATGTTGCCTTTAAATTATTTAGTTATTATTTCATTCATGATGAACTAATTCACTTTTTAGGCTTATGATGGATCCTTAAGTGAAACGATGGTTTTATAACTTTGATTTTCAGTTCAATAAACTATTTTTCAGTTTATCTATATTAATTTGGGCTTGAATTTATGAATTTCCTGATCAACAATTCTTTGTGGATTTGTATGGAATCGAGAGAGGATATACGAGTCTAGACTTAGTTAATATAACATGTGTTCTTGAATTTTGTGAATGTACAGAATCTTGATGAATGTTAAGGTAGAGATATGCTTGACATCGCACGTAATCGGATAGAGGACTTAATCTTAAACCTTCTTTAATTATAATTCACATAGAGATATAGTGCATTAGTTGATTAAGGTGTTTAACTTGTTCCTATCTTAATTGTAGATTTAAGTTAATACGGTATTAGTACATTGAGAGGTGGCTAGTGCTACATTCGTGTTCTTGATTAATAAACTGGGATAGTGAATTGAACTGGAATAAAGGTGTAAAAATTAGAGTGAAGCTTAGGGTGAAATCGTAAGCTTAATTCTCAATTAATTGTTTGAAATTTCAGTTTTTAATATTTGTGATTGGTTTGTGGTCTTATATTTATTAATAATTTTAGTTTTTATAATTTTAATCATTGATTTGGATACTTAAATAAAATTAGGATTAATAGGAAATTGATAATTGTGAGGTTAAATTCTTACTTAATTGTCTCCGTGGGAACGATACTCTACTTACTATTATATTATTTGTTGACCACATATACTTGCGTGTCGTGCGTAATTAGATTTTACCCAACACCATTGCACAGGCTAAGGAACCTAGATCTCACCAACGATCCAAGCATATACTTAGGCGGTACCATCTCATCCGTGAAATCATTGATAGAGGAGATGTACATATAGGAAGAGTGCCAACAGATGATAATGTTGCAGATCCACTGACCAAGGCTTTGTCACAGCAAAAGCACGAAGGTCACACTAGTTCTATGGGTATTAGATACATGAGTGATTGGCTCTAGTGCAAATGGGAGACTGTTAGAGTTTATACCCTAGAGCCCAATTATTTGATATAATTGCTTAACATTTTGATATTATATTTGATTGAATAAATTAATGATTTTGTTATGGTTTTATTAATGCGTTATATAAATGTTAACATAATAAAATTCCTTACAATAGTGATACAAATTATATAGTTTCAAGTTTGTGACTTGAACATGAGATTATATAATTACAATTAATATCATTGCTCTTAAATGTCCCTAGTCGAGTATCATTGTTGATGGGACAACAATGATGCATTAAGACTAGTATGTGGATTGATTGATGACCAAATCTCATTGGTCATAAATATATGAGATATTAAGTCAATGCATAGGTACATGTTAGAGAACGATGTATCGGATGCACTCCCACCATGAGAATTCTACGTGGAACAAAGATGCAAAGTGTCATTAGCAATTCTCATAAATGACAATGATGTAATGGTCCTCCGACCAAAATCACTATATTACTACACGAGAATTTATGTACTTTGATATCATCAAATGTCACCTTTAATAGGGTGGACTATAAAGATGATTATTGGGTACATCATGAATCATGTGAGGAATATGAGTGATATAGATGGAATTTAACCCTCTTATATATTAGGGGTGATATCCATAGGCCGCTTGATTGAGTAGGACTATAAAATGCATGGCCATGCTCAAATAGTGATTTGTTTCATATAGTCTACTCATTGATTAAGAAAACACATATTAAATTATGAAGAGTATGACACATTCCATGACTCGAGTTTAATCTAGGATGTCAAGGTTAAAAGGATTAAATTACATTGAAACATTGGTCACGAAAAGGTTGCATCGAATCATCGATCTTATTATTACTTAGGTAGCAGTGATGCATTACTAGATTTTGCTCAGTGTTTATAATTTTATAATATGATTTTAAAATTATTGCCAACGTAATAATAACTTATAGGGTCACACACATAGAACGTAATTAAAAGAGAATTAATTTAAATTATAAAGATTTAAATATGTCAATATGATTGATAGTATTTAAATTACGAATTTAAATTAATAGGATAATTTATATATATGGGTATATTAATTAAGTAAGACTTAATTCAGATATATATATATATATATATATATATATTGTGACGCCCCCAAAATTAGGGATACATCACCCATCTTGGGTCGCCACTTACATGGTACAGAATTTAAATACAACTTACTAACATAATCATGCCATGTACAATATGACATAAATCGTGAGTTTAAATACAAATATCGCTCTACTAGATATTATACAAACTCAAAAAGGAGTCCTCATTACAATTATTATCACACTATTTCACGTAATAGTGAGGACTACTAATGCTATCTTCGTGACCATCACTGCTTTCCCGACTCGTCCCCAAATATATTCTCATTTCACAAGAGAACAAAGAAAGAAAAAGGGTGAGCTCAACTAGGCCAAGAAGAAATATTATGACTAAGATAATGCAGAATAAATTATCAATAGTCTTCAACAATGTTAAACCGATAAAATACAATAGATAACCAGTTTAATCTGCAGCTGAATATCTTAATCCATTAAAAGAGTCAAGTAGAAAATAAAGTCTACTATCTTTTAGGTTTTAAAAGGTTTTTCATCATCATTATAGTGAGACTCGACTTTAATAAATATTCCACATCATCGAATCACCCCTCGCACTACTACCCAAGGATATTCTTTAAGTATCACGACCACAATTATTCATGCACTACGGGCAAGAATATTTGTGTATTCATTAATGGTCATGATCATGCCAACAATCGTCCATCAATGCACTACTACCAATCGAGGATTTTTACCACATCATTTGTAACATTACTACCATGATTACAATCGAATAGTCTCTGGTCATAATCATACCAAGTCCATCTATGCACCACAGTGCCACGTATGACTTTAAAAAATATAAACATGAAGATGATGACAATGATATAAGAATTCAATAAAACAAGTTCAAGAATTATTTTATCCAGAATTATTAATGTCCAAATTATCAATATGATATTGTTTTTGTAGAGTAAAATTCAAGAATGATCGTAAGAATATTTTCATGAAAGATATCTTGAATGAAACGCAAATATCAAGGATATTCCACTAATTTCATGGAGTATAGAAGTCAAAGTTTTAACCAACCGGGTATAATAAAGAATGGAATAACAAAGGAAATCACCATGCATGCGGACTTCACATGTATGTGTTATTCCAACGTAATAATAATAACGGAACCAAAGTCGTCAAAATTCACACCGGCGTGATGTTCCAACAGTAATAATAAAGATGGAACCACTTCCTGTAAAACACATGATAGGATATTCCAACAGTAATGATAAAGATTTTAACCAGTCCTGTAAAAACACATGATGTGATGTTCCAATGTAATAATAATAAAGATTTTAACCAGTCCTGTGTAAAACACACGCATGTGATGTTCCAATGTAATAATAGAAGAATGTCACCAAGTATAGGGTAAACCACATATACAGATTATGTATAGGGTATGTCACAGATATCTGAGTTATTCCAATGTAATAATAAAGAATGGAATAACAACAGTTCTCTTCATGAATAAGAAAGAATAACACCCCTTACATTTGGTAGGAGATTGAATCTCGCAGCGGTGTTGTAACAAAATACTCTTCTTCTTTCTCTCTTATTCTCTCTATACTTTCTCTCTATAGCTTGAATGAATTCGTGAAAAATAATGAAGCCCAAGGCCTCTATTTATAGAAGATTTCTAGCTTAGCACCTACCGTGAAAAAAGCAAGTGGCTCGACGAATCGGTTTGACGCTTTGTAATGTGAAACGACAAGTGGTTCGGCGCTTTGTAATGTGAAACGACAAGTGGTTCGACGTCTGGTAAAGGTAATTACTATTAACGAAGGTAAATACTATTGACGAAGGTAAATACTATTCACAAGGATAATTACTATCGACGAAGGTAATTACTATCGATTTAGGTAAATACTATTCACAAGGGTAATTACTATCGACGAAGGTAAATACTATTCACAAGGGTAATTACTATTGACGAAGGTAATTACTATCGATTTAAGAGACTCTTAGATGATGACATATGAGCCCCCCATAAAATAATCAAACTTACCACAAATCATTTTTTTCATCAACACATATTTAATCTTTCAACAATTATTAATCATTTATAACTTGTCGTCTCAATTATTGATTTAATACTATAACATATTATACGTATGATAATCGTGACAATAATTGAATCAATAATATAAGAGATATGATGCAAGAATTATCGTAGTAATAATTGAGCATAATGAGTGACTTCTCACGTAAGCATCAATAATCAATACCGCATGTGCTACTATGCAACTACACGACATCGCATACTTTTACCACCGGGTAGTTCAATAGTTTTAACGGTAACACCTCTCCGCCGTTATTTTTATAAAATATTTTTGTGTCGCTTTCTCAATCCGACAATAATTACATTGTGGGGTCCACCAATGATTAAGCCATTATAGTATTTAATATTCCCTAACAAAAAGAATATTCCCCACCAAACGAATATTTTATAACAACTTGCATACTTTGCAAAATTTATAAATATTACCCACAACTATAACATTATATCAAATTTATTCCATAATATTCAAAAATAATATTTATAGAAAAATTTCGCCCTCGAAATTAGGGTACGTACCTGGTATGTTGAAGAGGTAAGGATACCTTGATTTCATTTCGATTCTAACTCCCAAGTCATTTCCTCAACATCGTGGTTCCTCCACAAAACTTTGACTTGAGGTATAACCTTGAGCGTAGAATATATTCCTTCTTATCCAAAATTTGAACAGAACCTCTTCATACGCCAAATCTTCCGCTATTTCGTCCCGGTTCTAACTCAATAATATGGTTGGGTCTTTCACATATTTACGTAACATAGATATGTGAAAAACGTTATGAACACGAGACATATTTGGCGGTAAAGCGAGTCTATAGGCCACAGCCCTCCTACTCGATCGAGGATTAAAATGGACCGATGAATCGAGGGTTAAGTTTTCCTCTCTTTCCAAATCTTGTAACTCCTTTCCATGGAGCAACTCTTAACAACACACGATCTCCTATATCGAATTCCACGCCCTTTCGATGAAGATCAAGATAACTCTTTTGTCGATTTTGTGAGGTTTTTATACGTTGTCGGATCGTTTGAATCTTTTCCGTAGTCATACGTACCAACTCGTTTCCAACAACGTTGCTTCACCCACCTCATCCCAAAGATACCGAGAACGACACTTTCTTCCATACAACGCTCAATGGAGCCATGCCAATACTTGCTTGATAATCTGTTGTAGTAGGAAAACTTCACCAATGGTAAGAACTTGTCCCAACTCCTTGAAATCAAGGACACAGAGTCTTAATAGATCTTCAAGAGTTTGAATAGTCCTCTCCGATCGTCCGTCCCGTCTGAGGATGATATGCCGAGCTAAATCATAAGTCTGTGCCCATAGCTTTTTGCAAACTGACCCAAAATCGTGAAGTGAATCTTAGGTCTCGATCGAAACTATGGATACCGCAGATACCATGCGGCCTTTACAATCTCGCTTATGTACATACGAGCAAGACGTTCAAGTGTATAAGTTTCTCGTGATCGGTAAGAAATGAGCGGACTTGGTCAATCTATCAACAATGACCCAAATCGCATCAATGCCTTGAGAAACCTTAGGAAGACCGTGAATCTAAATCCATGGTAATGTGCTCCTACTTCCATTCGAATTTCAAGTGGTTGCAATGGACCTTTTGGTACTTGATGCTCCGCTTTAACTCGTTGACAAGTTAGACACCTTGAGATAAATAAATAGCTATCTCTCTCTTCATATTGCTCCACCAAAATGTATGGCGAATATCATGATACATTTTGGTACTCCTGTGATGGATTGCAAATGGTGTGTTGTGCGCCCATCATGATATTATACTTTAAATCGTGGTCGTTAGAACACAAAAGTCCGGAGTTGACTCAAGTATTCCTTCTTCATCGATTCTTGCTTCCCAAGATAGCACCTTCTTGCACTTTTTTCCTCATACGCATCGCCTCCGTGTCCAGTAGCTTGGCGACTTTTAACTTTATCGATTAAAGTCGGTTTTACTCAGATACTCGCTATCATCACATGCGTCCCTCGAGTCTTTAACTCTATCTCCATCCTTTGCAAGTCACACAAAATGGGCCTTTGCGTTGACAATATCGCACTCGTGATTTCGCATATGATTTTCTACTCAATGCGTCGCCTACCACGCTCGCTTTTCGTGATGGTATTGGATGGTATGATCATAATCTTTCAATGAGTTCAAGCCAACGTCGTTGTCGCATGTTGAGTTCCTTTTGA
This sequence comes from Panax quinquefolius, assembly GCA_020205615.1. Classification (NCBI taxonomy): domain Eukaryota; kingdom Viridiplantae; phylum Streptophyta; class Magnoliopsida; order Apiales; family Araliaceae; genus Panax; species Panax quinquefolius. The sequence continues at coordinate 91,748,165 of CM035153.1, forward strand.
GTGAAGAAATATTTGAGGCTTTTATGATCCGTAAAGATCTCCACTTTCTCCCCATACAAGTAATGCCTCCAAATTTTAAGTGCAAAGATAACAAATGCTAACTCTAGATCATGAGTAGGATAATTCCTCTCATATTCTTTGAGTTGTCGCGAGGCATAGGCTATAACTTTTCCATGTTGCATAAGAACACATCCCAACCCTTCGCCTCAAGCATCATCAGAGATGACAAATCCTCCGAGCCGGATGGTATTGTCGAACAGTCTTGAAATAAGTCTCATCTTGAGTTCTTGAAAACTCTTCTCACATTCTTCGCCCAAATCAACTTTGTATCTTTCCGAGTCACCGAGTCGATGGAATAGCGATTCGAGAAAATCCTTCCACGAATCTCCGATAATAACCAAATTTAAACCGAGAAAGCTACGTGCCGGCCATCGATTTAGGTTGTTTCCACTTTGAATAGCTTCAATCTTTCTTTGGGTCAACAGATATTCCATGACTTGATACCACGTGCCCAAGGAATGCTACTTCTTCGCCGTAACTCGATTTCTTCAACTTGGCATAAAGCTTATATTCACGGCTTTTGGAGTGTCGACCTCAAGTGTTGCTCATGATCTTCACGGCTTTTGGAATAAATAAGGATGTCATCAATAAAGACGACCACAAAGAGATCTAAATATTCCTTGAATACTTTGCTCATCATCATATTCATGAAGGCGGCGGGGAGCATTAGTCAATCCAAAGGACATGACTAGGAATTCATAATGCCCGCATTAGAGTTCTGGCCGTCTTTTTGAATGTCACGGGTTCTAATCTTCAATTGGTGATATCCTAACGAAGATCAATCTTTGAAAAGAATTTGGCTCCTTGCAATCGGTCAAACAGTCATCAATACGTGGCAATGGATACCTATTTTTGATGGTGACATGATTCAACTCCCGATAATCAATACAAAGTCGCATACTCCCATCTTTCTTCTTCACGAATAGAATAGAGCACCCCAAGGAGAAGTACTAGGACGAATAAAGCCAATGTCTAACAATTCCTGCAGTTGGGTCTTTAACTCCTGAAGTTCAATAGAGCCATTCGATATGGGGCTTTGGAAATAGGTTTTGTCACCAGTTCAAGGTCGATACAAAATTCAATTTCACGCCTCGGGGTAGGCCAGAAGTTCTTCTGGGGAATACGTCAGAAATTTATTAACAATAGGAATATCGTTTAAAACCGACGATTTTTTATTTAAATCAGTAATATGAGCTAAGAAAGCTTGACATCCGCTTTTCAATAAACGAATAGCTTTATGGCTTGAGATGACCGTGATTGATTTTAATGGTTTGGTCGTTTGAATTCGCATAATAGGTTGATTAGGAATATGAAAGCTAACAACCTTACGAAAACAATCAATTTTTGCATGATAAGTAGTTAACCAATCAATCCTAGAATCACGTCCAAATGCAAGTATTTTTAATGAAATAAGATCGACAGTAATGTGAGGGTACCGATTTGAACCAAACAAGACTTATAAACAAAATGGATGTAATGAAGGTTTCTCCCAACGGAGTTTCCACAGATAAGTCAAAGTCTAATTTCTCCTGAGTCAAATTTAATCGATGAGCGCAAGTAGGAGAAATAAAGAATGGGTAGAACCGGTATCAAATAAAGTATAGACTTCATTAGAGTTTATGATAAGCTTACCCGTGATGACCTCATTCGGATTCCTTGCTCTTTGGGAGGTCACAACAAACGCTCTCCTTGCACTACTGGGCTTTGAATTTTCCGGGATGGCCTTTGGTGCCTCCATCCTAGTCGAATTTGTCTTGATGGCGACAAAATCGAGCTAAGTGACCTTCTCTTCCATAATTATAACATGCTTTGACTGACATGACGCAGCTTTGATCGATGTGTCCCTCTCCTCCGCATTTGAAGCATATGATAGGTGGTCTTTCTCCTTCCTTAACAATGGGTCTTTGGTCATTGGCGTCTTTCCACCATTGTTGAATCTCCGCTTTCTTGAAATGTCCATTCTTATTGTTTTGGCCTCGATTACCATCAAGTGGTTACCATATCCGCCCCGTTGATTCCCTCCACGCTTGTTGTCACCGCTCGATGACTACTCTCACCGGTATTATAATTTTGCCGTACCGCTTCTTTTTAGTTGTGTTGACTCATTATCGCTTCCACTAATCGAGCCCTATTTACAACATCCGAATACAAACACGCTTTATGAGAAATAAGATGTTGACGTATCTCCCGCTTCAAACCTCTTAAAAACATTCGCGCCATTCTCTCTTCATTATCCACCAAGTGGGACGAAACCGTGATAACTCCGTAAATTTTGCCTCGTATTGCGACACTGGCCATATTGTTTTGTTCCAACTTGATAAATTCCACCTTCTTCATGTGGCGAATACATTCGTGAAAGTATTTTTGTTGAGCAATCACTCGAACTTCTCCCAAGATATCTTGATCTGAAAGAAGTTGAGTACGCTTTTACCGATTCCCACTAGTAATCCGCCTCCGCGTAACATAAAGGCGTAAGAAGGGAACCTTTTGCTCCTCGGAGCATCCCAAGACATCAAATATCTTGGTAACTGTTTTATCTATGCTTCCGCCTGTAAGTGGTTTTGGCTCTCCCTTAAACTCCGGTGTGGTCCCAGCTCCTTGAATTGTTTAGCGGTGACCGCCCGAGAGTTTTCCGTGTTTCCACCTACGCTTTGGGACAGAGTCGCTCTCTTCATTGTTGCATAAATCGCATAAAGCCTCCGAACATTTGATCATTCATCATTTGGTCGGTGTTGTTGTTTTGCATGAGGATTGTCACCTTCCTGATGCACATTATCCCGATTATTGATATGTGGTGAATCAACGATCGCTCATGCGCTCCATTGTTATTCTCAACATTCTCAGATGTCATTTTCGAGACATCGCCACAAAACAAAAGGTTAATTGACATGTAACAAATTATCCCTATCTTCCCGACCAACCAATAAATAGCACATAAACTTAGGTAGGTCATACTAGCGAAGGTATTCCCGCCTCTCCCCCTAGTACTATTCTCACATCTTAGCCGTGGATCATATCCCTAAGCTCGATACCAACCGTGACACCCCCAAAATTAGGGATACATCACCCATCTTGGGTGCGTCGCCACTTACATGGTATGTAATTTAAATACAACTTACTAACATAACGCCGTGGTATGATATGACATAAATGTGAGTTTAAATACAAATATCGCCTACTAGATATTATACAAACTCAAAAAGGAGTCCTCATTACAATTATTATCACACTATTTCACGAATATAGTGAGGACTACTAATGCTATCTTCGGACCATCACTCGTTTCCCAGACTTCGTCCCAAATTATATTCTCATTTCACGAAGAGAACGGTGAAAGAAAGGGTGAGCTCAACTAGCCCAAGAAGAAATATTATGACTACGATAATGCGAATAAATTATCAATAGTCTTCAACAATGTTAAACCGATAAAATACAATAGATAACCAGGTTTAATGCAGCGGAATATCTGATCCATTAAAAGAGTCAAGTAGAAAATAAAGTCTACTATCTTTTAGGTTTTAAAAGGTTTTTCATCATTTGTTATAGGCGAGACTCAAATTTTTAATAAATATTCCACATCATCGAATCACCCCGCACTACTACCAAGGATATTCTTTAGTATCACGACCACAATTATTCATGCACTACACGGGCCAAGAATATTTGTGTATTCATTAATAATCATGATCATGCCAACAATCGTCCATCAATGCACTACTACCACCGAGAGGATTTTACCACATCATTTGTAACATTACGGTCGTGATTACAATCGAATAGTCTCTCAATCATAATCATACCAAGTCCATCTATGCACTACAGTGCCACAGATGACTTTAAAAAAATATAAACATGAAGATGATGACAATGATATAAGAATTTAATAAAACAAGTTCAAGAATTATTTTATCCAGAATTATTAGCGTCCAAATTATCAATATGATCTTTGTTTTGTAGAGTAAAATTCAAGAATGATCGGAAAGAATATTTTCATGAAAAGATATTTGGATGAAACGCAAATATCAAGGATATTCCACTAATTTCATGGAGTATAGAAGTCAAAGTTTTAACCAACCGGGTATAATAAAGAATGGAATAACAATGGAAATCACCATGCATGCGGTGCTTTGCGCATGACGAGTTATTCCAATGAATAATAATAACGGAACCGTGTCGGTGAAATTCACAATCGACGGATGTTCCAATGTAATAATAAAGATGGAACCACTTCCTGTAAAACACACGAGATAGGATATTCCAACAGAATGATAAAGATTTTAACCAGTCCGTGTAAAACACACGACATGGATGTTCCAATGTAATAATAATAAAGATTTTAACCAGTCCTAAAAACACACGCATGGGATGTTCCAATGTAATAATAGAAGAATGTCACCAAGTATAGGGTAAACCACATATACAGATTATATATAGGGTATGCTGGTGTATACAGAGTTATTCCAATGTATCAATAAAGAATGGAATAACAACAGCTTCTCTTCATGAATAAGAAAGAATAACACCCTTACATTTGGTAGGAGATTGAATCTCGCAGCGATGTAGTAACAAAATACTCTTCTTCTTTCTCTCTTATTCTCTCTATACTTTCTCTCTATAGCTTGAATGAATTAAGTGAAAAATAATGAAGCCCTAGGCCTCTATTTATAGAAGGTTTCTAGCTTAGCACCTTTCTTAGCCGTGAAAAGGCAGTGGCTTGATTTAATTGGTTTGACGCTTTGTAATGTGAAACGACAAGTGGTTCGACGCTTTTGTAATGTGAAACGACAAGTGGTTCGACGTCTGTAAAGGTAATTACTATTAACGAAGGTAAATACTATCGACGAAGGTAAATACTATTCACAAGGATAATTACTATTGACGAAGGTAATTACTATCGATTAAGGTAAATACTATTCACAAGGGTAATTACTATTGACGAAGGTAATTACTATCGATTGAAGAGACTCTTAGATGATGACATATGAGCCCCCATAAAATAATCAAACTTACCACAAATCATTTTTTTCATCAACACATATTTAATCTTTCAACAATTATTAATCATTTATAACTTATCGTCTCAATTATTGATTTAATACTATAACATATTATACGATGATGATCTTTGACAATAATTGAATCAATAATATAAGAGATATGATGCGTTAATTCTCGTAGCAATAATTGAGCATAGGCGAGTGACTTCTCACGTAAGCATCAATAATCAATACCGTGTGCTACTATGCGAACTACACGCATATATAACGTACTTTTACCACCGGTAGTTCAATGCTTTTAACGGTAACACCTCCGTAGTTATTTTTATAAAATATTTTTGTCGTTTTCTCAATCCGACAATAATTACATTGTGGGGTCCTCCAATGATTGAGCCATTGTGCGAATATTCCTAACAAAAAGAATATTCCCCACCAAAATGAATATTTTATAACAACAGATACTTTGCAAAATTTATAAATATTACCCACAACTATAACATTATATCAAATTTATTCCATAATATTCAAAAATAATATTTATAGAAAAATTCATCTTTATTTATAAAAGCTGGGGTCTTACATATATAAATTCGGATTTTATTTTAATTAAATTAGGTTTTTGATTAATTCCTTTTTAACTGTTATATATATGATATGTAGCAGCCATATTAGGGATTATCATTAACCTAAAACCCTAGCCGCTCTTACAGAGAGACTAGAGAAAAAGTTTTTGAAAATCTTGTTCCTTTGGTGGCTAGTACCGCAGCTCCCTTTATTGCAGAATCTTGCAACGGTTCACATGCGTTCGTGTGGATACCATAGAGACGCAGTTTTGTGAGGGATTGTGTTGGAGATTCGAAGCGTTTCAGAGGCTTTTTCATAAGCGGTATAATCTCTTAAACACTGAATTAATTTCTGTTTCGCATGGATCCTATTTTGGGTTTCAGAAATTATTCTGTTTTATTCAATTTTTAATCCGCTGTGCGTTGCTTTGATGTGGCAAAAACCCAACAATTTCAAGCTGGCATCATCATGGTGTCCACATACCCTAAATGGCTATCCAACATAGTCCCCATACCTAAACTAGGAGGAAAGGTGCGAGTTTGTGTGGATTACCGGGATTTGAATAAAGCTTGCCTTAAAGATAGCTTTCCCGTGCCATTTATCCACTTACTCATTGACAATACTGCTTAATATAACATGTACTCCTTTACTGATTATTTTGCAGGGTACCATCAAATTATGGTTGCTGAGGAGGATCGTGAGAAAACTTCTTTCATCATGCCTTGGGGAACCTTTTGTTATAGACGGTTGTCATTCGGCCTCATTAATGCCAGAGCAACCTATCAGAGAGCTATGATGGCTCTTTCCCACGACTTAATACACAATGAGATAGAGATCTAAGTGGATTACATCATTGTCAAGTCCCGAAGGGAAAAAGACCACCTAGACCATCTTAGAAAGCTATTCAATAGGTTGCATAAGTACAACTTGAAGTTGAATCCAGGCAAGTGCGCCTTTGGCGTTAAATCAGGCAAGTTGCTAGGATTCCTAGTCAACCACAAAAGGATTGAGCTGGATCCCACCAAAATCTAGGCCATCACGAAAATGCCCATTCCTCAGAAAAAGAAGGAAATACGGGGATTTTTGGGAAGGTTCAACTTCATTAGCAGGTTTATTTCCCAACTCATAACAACCTATGAGCCTATCTTCAAGTTGTTAAGGAAGAACTCCTCAATGAAATGGAATGATGAGTGTCAAGAAGCCTTCCTTATAATCAAAGAGCAGCTGGTCAATGATCATGTTTTGGTACCTCCCAGGGATGATGTTCCCCTGTTCATGTACTTGTCCATTAATGACAATGCCATGGGCTGCATGCTGGGATAGAAAGATGATAGAGGCGAAGAGCGAGCTATCTACTACCTCAGCAAAAGATTCAGCAGCAGTGAACACAAGTACACTCTGATTAAGAGGACTTGTTGTGCTTTAGCATGGGCTTCCATGAGGTTACAACATTACCTTCATGGTCACACAACCCATCTCAAATCCCGTGTGGATCCTCTCAAGTACGTATTCAGTAAACCCATGTTAAATTGTCGGCTGTCCAGATGGCAGTTGATCCTATAATAATTTGACATCGTCTACGTGATGCAAAAGTCCATTAAAGGTCAACGACTTATGGATCAACTGGTCGCCGCACCTGCAGGGGATTTCAAACCCTTGGAAACATACTTCCCCCATGAAGAGGTAATGACAGTTCAGCAACACCATCAGTACAATGAATGTCATACATGGAAAATTTATTTTGATGGAGCTGTAAACATGGAAGGTTCTGGAACTGGAGCAGTTCTAGTATCTGGTACGGGGGAGCAGTATCCCGTCGCCATTAAATTGCAGTTTGTCAGCACCAATAACACAGCTGAGTATAAAGGTTGTATCATGGGGCAAAAACTTGCCCAATCAATGGGTATTAGGCGGTTAACTGTCTTTAGAGATTCAGAATTGCTAATCAGACAGACCACATGAATCTACAAATGGCTTTGGAGTTTGAAGAAGTAACCTTCCTCCACATTCCTAGGAATAGGAATGATTTTGCGGATGCGCTAGCAACTTTGGCCTCCTTGATTCATATACTTGACAAGGAAAACATGCCAAACATCCCACTTGCCCTGCAAAAGGCTCTAGCCTATGAGAATTACATTGGAGAAGTATCGGATGAGCTACCTCCCATCCAACACACTTGGTATAGGCATATCAAGGAGTACTTGCGAGATGGATCTACGCCCGCTGAGGCGAGCCCGACTGAAAGAAGCGGATCCATCGACTAGCTATGAAGTTCTACCTAAGCGGAGATGCACTCTACAAAAGAGATTCAGAACTAGGTCTCCTCAGATGTTCGAACAAGGACCAAGCTCAGAGGCTTATGGATGAAATCCATGGTGGAGTATGTGGCCCACACATGAGCGGTCCTCTACTCGTTAAAAAGATCCTCAGAACAGGGCATTACTGGCTCTCGCTTAAGGCTGACTATGATGATCACGTCAAGAGATGGTATCAATGTCAAATTCATGGGAATGTTATCCACGCATCTCCGAGGGAGCTCCACAACATGAGTTCACCTTTGCCCTTCTTAATGTGGGGAATGGACGTGATCGGGCCCATTGAGCTCAAAGCCAGTAATGGGCATCAATTTATCTTCACCATGATCGACTACTTCACCAAATGGGTAGAAGCAGCCTCCTTCCCTAGGGTTACCAGATAAGTCATCATTTCTTTCATCAGAAACAATGTCATTTATCGATATGGATAACTAGAGGTGATTATGTCGGACAATGCTAAGAACCTCAACAACAAAATAATGGAAGAGTTTTACAGTAAATTACACATCAAACACCTTAAATCCATCATCTACCGTCCAAATATGAATGGTGATGTTGAAGCAGCTAATAAGAACATCAAGAAGATCATGCAAAAGATGTCCTCCAATCACAAAGGATGGCCTAACCTCTTGCCTCTGACTCTATTAGCCTACAGAACTTCAATGCGTACTTCCACTGGGGCAAACCCCTACTCATTGACCTATAGGATGGAAGTAGTGCTCCCCATAGAGGTAGAAATGGAATCCCTCAGAGTGTTGATAGACGCTCAGCTGGATGAAGACCAATTGTTACAATACAGGTATCACCAATTGTCTCTAATAGACGATAGGCGAAGTGATGCAATCTTCTATGGTCAGTTATACCAACAAAGGATCGCTAGATCCTACAACAAAAAAGTCTAGCTATGGCAGTTTAAACAACATGACTTGGTTTTGAATAAGATCGTTGACAACCAAGATCAGTCAAAGGGAAAATTCGCTCCAAACTGGGAGGGCCCATTTATTGTCAATGAAGTATTGACAGGAGATGCTCTCAGACTACAGGAAATGGATGGCAATGAATTTCCACAGCTCATCAACTTGGACACCGTGAAATGGTATTATGTCTAAATTTACCATCAAGCAAACATCCTAGTTTAGGATCACCAGTCATTTCAGGTTTTCTAACCTTTACTACACACAACCTTTCTTCATACCCATTTTCCCCATCAGGGAAACACACTCTTCAAGCCAGCAACCTGGTTTTCAGATCATTAGATCTTTTATTCAACTTCATTTTAAACCTTTCAGGTTATCTCACTAGGGATTAAACCTTTCACACCCGCAGTTTTGTCCCACTATGGATAAGACTTTTCACATATGCAGTTTGTCCTGAACATGGGATCAAACTTTTACCCCGCAGTTTGTCCTGAACATGGGATCAAATTTGTTCGGTTGCCAATCGTCCTGAACATGGGGAGAACTACATCGAATTGATCTCCCCGATACTTGGGAGTACATAGGCAACCATTTTATATGGCCCAGTCGTAATTAAAACAAAGACAACAAAAACATTTCTACACCATTCTCTACAAACAAAAATCACAAAAATATATCTACACCTTTCTACACCCTTACACCATTCAGCATTGAACCTCTTACACCAGGTTCGAACTACGCAGACTTTATCTCCTCTTCAATAGGAGTACGTAGGCAGCCATTTATGGTACGGTCTAACCCACTACCAAAATACAAATACTTGTTAGTGGTACTGGGATCAAAACTTCAATCCACCACATTTCATCGGCTTCAGACCAAAGGGATGGAACTACCTAGCCTCCCCATAAATGGGAGAGTTGGCGACCATCTAAGCTGAGGTTTATTCCTCAAAGAGCAACACCAATCCATAAGAGATGAAACTAACTGGGCTCTTCTTAAATAGGAGTACTGGCGACCATATGTGGTGCGGTCAATCTTAGAGAGAAAAAGCCATATCCCTTACCACATCTACATACAGAAACCAGTCCCAAGACACCAAAAAGGGTAGGGATATACATAGATCAATGATCCATTCTGACAAATCCTGAGATGTCTTAATGTCTGCCTATCAAGGATGAGTTCAGAATACATCAAGATCACAAGCCCTGAAGAAGCAGGAAAAATATCAAGCAAGTATCCAGGCATAACTAAAAGGGAGGTGCATCAAAATATATTTCCCTACCATATATAATGTTGTTTGATATATACAATATGAATTGTACATGACAAAATGGCTAAGCTAGTCTGTGCAGGAAAATACAAGTCTATCTACAGATCGGTATGTATGCGGGCTATCAGATCTAACATAACATCTCTCTCAAAGGAAGGGGATAACGATGTGGTCTCCTGCATCAACATATCTACACGTGCCAACATATCCGAGGCCAACTGCATGGTGGCATGATGCTCATCAATATATGCACTCATATCGGTAAGCATGCCAGTAGTAAGGGATCTCACTGTAGTATTATCTGTAACGGCTATGTCCCGGGAAGATAGGACAGCATCCCGCTCAACAATCAAGGCATCTCTAGCTAATCTGGCCTTATCCCGCTCCTCAATAGCGGTATCTCTATGAGCTACAGCCTCATCTCTCTCCAATAGAGCGGTGTCTCTCCCATCAAGAGCTGTCAACATCAAGGCCCTAGCCTGATCTCTCTCAAAGGTCATCAAATGAAGACTGCTCTAAATACTATGCAGAATGCTGGATCTACAAGAGCTGTTGTCAACCCAGTGAAAATCTCCTCCTCGATGGGAAAATTAATGTCCTCTATGGGATCTCCACCATCAGAATCAATCCCTGGCACTGTGGATACTACCGCAGCCGATGATATCTTTGTCTCCATCCATGCAGAATACTCTGTTGAACAGCCTGGATGGCTAATAGAAAATGCAGCTACCTCACGCTGATCCCAACAGGCATACATCCTGGATCTCTCCTCTCTTGACAAGTGGCGGGAGGCCAAATGCTAACTCAAAGCCCCCTCAAAAGGATAGAAATTTTGGAACTGGTCAAACTGACACATCACAGCTAGTGGGTGGTAAGTAGTAATACCCCTCAATCTAGCCAGAGGTAGATAATCCATGCTCGTGGCATGAGTGAGGAAGTTGTAGGGTTAACTAAGCCCTGTACACGACAATATATCAAATGGATCTCCGATCCCTACCAGGAAAATGGACCAAGATGCAGGATCTGTACACTCCGTAGGCTGAAAGGAGTATGACATGTCTATCTCGTGGGTAAAACAATACCCATGTCGTCTAAAAGTGCCAATCGGTCTCAGGTGTGACATAAACCACACGTACAACATGACCGAACTACCTGTGAATACCTCTGTAGGGTAGGTACTGTAATATGTGGTCGACCTCAGCGTCTCTGCTACAATCATCGACACAATGGTATGACCCTCCCTGAGAGTTCTCACTAACATAATGACGCCAATGTCCAGCTCATCCATATACCGTGGAATGTATACGTATGACAATACACACATCAACAATACGTCTACTCTAGCTGGACTCCAATGATCCTCCATCATGGTAAAATCCTCGGAGTGTCGTGTATAACTATTCTCTGAGCCAAATATGTCCATTAAAAAATGCTGGGATATCACATGGCCGGATGTGATCTCATCCTGCACAACTCTACGCCTCAGCTCGGTGAGGGTCATAAATTGTCGGCTCATGTCACCGATAGCCATCTACGCGCAAGGTATGTCTAATTGCAGCACCGTCAATCGTGTATACTCCTCTCTAAGGTAGGAGTCAACTCATGGATACCAAATCGGAAGACCTGCCTCTCCGGTATCCAGTGCTCCCGCATAACCTCTATAAAGCCTGCGGGAACCTGAAACATCAGTAAGGTCATGTAATACTATAGTAGCTGATCTAAGTCATACATTCTTTTGTATACTCAAAACGATCATTCAACATTCACTTTACGCATTTATAGCGTTAAGCATTTTACTTTACCTTATTCTTAACTTACAACGTCCGATTAATTCAACTCAGAACATCATCCAAGTTATAAACATTAACTTGGCTTCTTTTACGTTATACGTACTTGTCTTTGATTCAGCTTCTTCACCCATCATAGGTTTAATCACAGATCTTTATTACTTTACGGTCAAACCATACACGGAGTGTAGGTCCTACCCGTTTAATATTTGCGTACACTCAACCTTCACGTTGGTTAAAGTGTTCAACGCTTACATTTCATTATATCATTCTCATCCGACTCACAATCGGCTTTCATTAATATTCTTACTGTTCTCTACGGCTTTCTTGATAATTCATATCTTACTTACTACCTTCGTCAACGTCTAAGTCATACAACCAATGTATACTTAGAACGTTCTCTCAACGTGAATACGATTCATGAGAATCGTTTATATATTCAACGTTCATGTTGCTCATCTCTTTAATCTCTCAATTAACCATTACTCAAGGTTTTAATAGCTTTCATTCATTACTCGCCACTTGAACCCCATGTTCATTATAATTTCTTAATGTCAAAGCCATACGGTTTGTTGTATGCTAAGACCGATCGTTCCTCGCAACAGCGTTGCATTCATAGCGTCTATACGCTTTATATTCATCTCTCATTACCATGTCATAACATTAAAATGTTATACATTACTATCATCCATTAACGTCTAAGGAATCACAACCATAGCAATCCCTTACGTTCGTTTATCGCGACTACGGTCCCCGGATATCGATTACGTAACCCGCATTCACATTCTTTATCTTTTAATCACGTTTAATCTTTTCGTTCAACCTTCATTAAAGGTTTAATAAACTTGATTAAGTGTTAAATTAGTTAAATTACATATTCATATTTCTTTCTTGCACATCCCCCGAGAAATTGAGCAGTTAAAATCTCATTTCTGGGTATTGCCCTGCACTGGCGCCGCGACGCCGTACCCTTCTCTTTCTTTCACGTTGCGGCACCAATTAGTAGTAGCTAATGGCCCGAGCTCGTACTGTGGCACCGGCCTCCAAGGCACAACTCGCGCTGCGACGCCGAGTATGAAACCTAGAAAATTTTTTCTAAGTCTTTTACAAGCTTGAGACGCTGACTTTGAAATCTCATAACTTCTTCGTTATAACTCGGAACGAGGTTGTTCCAAAGCCATTTTCTTCCTTATCTTACGTACTTCGATTAACCTTGGACAGAACTTCATTCTGAATCCATTAACATTCTATTTAGTTGGCTTAATCTTCACTCTTCATTCATGTTTACTTTATTAACGCTCTTCGTTCGTTCATCCATAATTCGGTCATCCGAACTCGGAATTCATTCGTTCTTGAGTCCATGACTCATGTTTTCAACATTTTCTTATATTCTTATGAAACCCTACATGTTCGGGTTCATTTACTAACTTTCTAATTCTCGTTCGTCTTTTACAAAAATTTTGCCATAACTTCGTTATAGCTAAGTTTCAATCCGTTCTTCATGAACGTTTCTAACGTTCCTAACCAAGCAATAAGCAACTAACTTATACGCGATGGTTTTAAAGTTGTCCATCAATAACAATTATCCTATGATGGTTTTAAATTTGTCCATCAACAACGTTCTTCGTGTTCTTCGCGTTCTTCATTTGTTCTTCATTTTAATCGATATTTTGGATTACGATTCTACTTTTTCTTGGAATTTGATGTTATAGAACATCATTCCTTAGTTATTTGACCTACTCATTCATAAGATTCATTCGAATCGCTCAAAATCCTTATGAATCTTATACTTCCTTGAGAAATTTATAAACTAAATTCCAAATTCTTATTTCTTCATTTTCTCATGATTTCAACCATATGAAATCATTCTTAACTTTATCTACTTCTTATCTTCATTAACTTATGTTTTTGAACATATTAAAATTAAAGAAAATTAGAAGAAACTAGGGTTCGGATTACCGTTCTTCTTTAATCTCCTTCTGTCGGACAAAGCATGCACTCGGGCTAGCTTTTCCTCATTCTCCTTTTCTTCCTCTCCCATTCGAACTCTCTCTCTCTATCTCTCATAGAGTAGGATTTTCAAAAGCTCAAAATAATGAACTTAAGCTTTCTATTTATAGAAAACTAAGGTTAGGGGCATTATAGTCATTTCGCACCATTAACCTCCTTACTATTCCAAACTTAGCCACCAAGTTTACTTGGTGGCCAAGTGGCCGCCCCACCTCCTTTGGTAGCTTCCCTTGGAAGCTTTGTGCTTCCATCTTTCGGCTTTCTTCCGACAATTTTAAAAACTGCGATTCTCGGAATCCAAATATTTTTGGATATTTCGTCTTTCCTTTACCGATTAAATATTATGTATTCTTTGGATCTCCAAAAAACTGAAAAACACTTTTCCACGATAAGCGTTTTCCTTCATGTTTTCCCCTAACGTAGCTAAACGAGTGAAAAGTACATAACAATACTTTTCGTCGTTTTTATTTTATCCGATTTCTGCACGTTTTTTGAGAAAAACTTTTATCAGCTTACTTAACATTTCACGATATATTATCGTCAAATATTTCGACGAAATGTCATTTCGACCTACCTAACTCTCAGAATGGCTTAGGTTATTCAGACCCTAACCCTTAGGGTTTCGTCGGGTGAATAGTGCCTATTTCGTCTTTTTCCCCTGAAATATTTTGTTCCCGAAAAAATTTCATTTTTGTCTTGAAAATTCTTACTCGTTCAGTCTAGCTCGTAGCCAAAATCCTCCCAATTAATAATCATCCTAAGTTATAGAACGATTAATAAACACATAGCATAGAATAGTATTAATAAAAATTCATTTTATTAATAACTAATTCTTTAAACTTAAATTCTGGACAATTCGATTTTTCGGGTTATCACATTCTTCCCTCCTTAAAAAAATTCAGTCCTCGGAGTTTCTTAAAACCAAACCCTTACCCGGGTTCTCACATTCTCCCCTTCTTCAAAGAATTTTGTCCTCGAAATTTTAGCTTACCCTTCTTTTCAACTTCTCTTCAAAGAAGTTCTTATCTTTCATACATTCCCTACCCTTCATAACTTATCGCGAATCATGAAGTGAAAGGAATAACTAGGAATATAAAGATTCCTTTAAAATATTTCATACTTTTGCTGAGGGGTCAAATCGACCATGAACTCATACTAGGTTTAACAGCCTCTACCGTAAACCTTTATTACACGGTAAGTTTATAATCACAAAGAAGGTAAACTATCTATTCCATACGTAGGTGATCAACCTAACGTATCACCCCATTTCAGGGTATGGTCACCTCAGACTTAAGCATTAGATTCCGCACCAAAGCAATTTGGTTCAGCATAGCTCTTCAAAGAAAGCTTGATTTTCTTTAAATCATGACATACCATTCGTCTTAGCCAAATCAAGTAGCTTAGACCATACCAATAAATTGGACATCAACTTGAAACATTCGTCTAGTCAACTCACTTGACATCAACCAATTCTTTAAATTCTTTTGCAATACATCAAAACGTTTCATGACGTCATGATACCGCACTTTTCACAGTACGTTGAGGACTTCGTCATTATACATCATACCATAGAGGGTTGTTGATCCTAAGATCACTTCCAACACTAGGTTCAGTTGCATTAATAACTCCATCCTTTTACCATCTTTGCATCAAATGCACTGATGATATAAAATTCATTTTGATATTTTAAATCAATTTCTTTCTAGCCGAATCAACTAGCATAGAAATATCAAGAATAGTTCTTTTAAAATCCATTGGTTCTAAAAATTGAACCAATTCTTTCATTTTTCCAAAACGCGCACTTCATCATAAATTCAAGAAACTTCAAAATCTAGCATAGCTAGATGACTTGGAATATCTTATCCTCCATCTTCCTTCATTGTCTTACTTGTGACAATACTTAATCTTCTCTAGAACCTTCAATGCTAAGTCTACTAAAAATAACTCATTTCAGTCTAAACATTCATATACCTTAGTACATTCCATCAACTTACCACACATTATGAGTTCAGGAACTTTCCACAATAATATGAGTTTAAGAACTATCCCAGACTGACCATAGGCATCCATTCGCTGAGAAGTTCAAAAACATACCATATAATTATGAGTCACGAACTTACCATAAGTATGAGTTTCAAGAACTCGCACCTACCTTATCATTCTCTACCTATTAAGTATATACATGAGAAAAGATTCACCTTCTCGTCATATACATCTTGATAGCGCGACCAGTTTCAATGATTATCACTGTAATAAACTAAGTGGCTGTTACACCAAAGCACAAACCTCTGCCCATACAAAGATTCATACATATCAGCTATCACATGAGTCCTCAATTGAAGTCTTACAACTTCTAACTTTCTCTTTACTTAATACAAATTTTCTTTAATTCGTATACTATCCTTTACAACTCAATTTGAGTTCTTCTTTCTGTACTACTTCGTAGTACCATTCATTCATAGCATTGGCTATAAATCATCCATCGTTTAACAGCTCATCTGTTACTACGATTTATTATGATCACGTGGGGATCTTCTTATCCTTTTCTCCATGATTATAGTCTTAGGTACTCATAACTAAGATTTATAACCTATTAGCTCTGATACCAACCTGTAACGCCCCGAAATCCTATCTATTTTCACAACCAGATACCGTACGTCACGATCCCATCTTCTTCCAAATATACATCATTATATAACTAAATATAACAACATACATCCTCAAATCCCAGGTTCTAAATCCTTAAAACCTCTTTTATTACAAATAATGATAATTACATTATTCTTTACATCTTGTACAAGTGACTTTTATCCGCCACCAAGGATACATAAACGTTCATTAAACTATTCTATAGTTTAATTCTATCATTCTATATTACAAGTCTTCGCTTGATCTTCACGCTCATTCATATAATGAACGGTACTTCTTCTGGATACCGATCAGCTTGATCTTTATGGGATCCTTAAGTTCTTTCTAACATCGTTCGCTGAAAATGTTTTTATTTAAAGCAAGTGTGAGCATTCAATTGCTCAGCAAGTCAAAGCAGTTGAACAAACAACTTTAAGAATTTAAACATTCTTTTAAGACTTCAATAACCGAACAAAGGTTATGAAGTAGCTTGAATAATAGGAATAATCTCGATTCCTATCATTTTAAAATATTAATCACATTCACTTTGAAATACTTTCATTCTCTACTCTCTTTCATACACATTCTGTCTGGCTAGAATCAATAGCACGGACTTAAAAATAACGGTTCATGGATAAACAAAACATGCTCATATTGAACAGTTCAATCACAGAATAGTTCATATCATAGAAACACCAAAGTGTTCACATTGTGGCACAAGACCTCATATATTCTAACACCTTGTACAAATATCACACATTTGCATATAGACAGAACTTCTCAAGTTCAACATCTGAGAAGTTTTAGAAACTAGCATTCATTTAAAATATGAATGAAGTTAGGAAACTTGCCTTACGCACAGCTACAGCTTATAGTTTACGTTGAACTGCTCATTCCAATTCCCATGTAGCACATAAGAAAATAACACATACACCAATTAGTCATATACTTGACTTTACGCATTGGTTTACTTAACTTTACTTCTTAGGGTTCACGTTCTTACAATCTAAGTTTATGCGACCACTTCCTTCACCGGTTAACGGCTTCATGACATACGGAGATGTCTTACTCAAACATTCATCATCTTTGATGATTTATATTCTTATCTTTTTCTTATACCTTCCTAGGACTCAGTACACATCGTGTCTCTGCTAGTAGTCCATATGGTACTCTGAGTGGTTTCCCACAAACAACCAACAAACAAGTTCCCATCTCATCTACACTGCCCACACAATGAGTTAGATCGGTTGCCAGTTTTGTATATACCTTCGGTCTCTGAAGGAATTGTTTAGCCCAGCTCCCATATGTCAACCATAAAAGGTTACGATTATACTATAACCTAAATTCATCTTAACTTATTCGAACCATTAAACTATATCATTCGTCAAATCAATTTCTTATTCCTTATGGCTTTTTGGCAACTAAATTCCATACCTCATGATTCATTCATCATCGTCTAAGTCATACAGTCTTTTGTATACTCAGAACGATCATTCAACATTCACTTTACGCATTTATAGCGTTAAGCATTTTACTTTACCTTATTTTTAACTTACAACGTCCGATTAATTCAACTCAGAACGTCATCCAAGTTATAAACATTAACTTGGCTTCTTTTACATTATACGTACTTGTCTTTGATTCAGCTTCTTCACCCATCACAGGTTTAATCACTGATCTTCATTACTTTACGGTCAAACCATACACGGAGTGTAGGTCCTACCCGTTTAATATTTGCGTACACTCAACCTTCACGTTGGTTAAAGTATTCAATGCTTACATTTCATTCTATCATTCTCATTCGACTCACAATCGGCTTTCATTAATATTCTTACCGTTCTCTACGGCTTTCTTGATAATTCATATCTTACTTACTACCTTCGTCAACGTCTAAGTCATACAACCAATGTATACTTAGAACGTTCTCTCAACGTGGATACGATTCATGAGAATCATTTACGTATTCAACGTTCATGTTGCTCGTCTCTTAATCTCTCAATCAACCTTTACTCAAGGTTTTAATAGCGTTCATTCATTACTCGCCACTTGAACCCCGTGTTCATTATAATTTCTTAATGTCAAAGCCATACGGTTTGTTGTATGCTAAGACCGATCGTTCCTCGCAACAGTGTTGCATTCACAGCGTCTATACGCTTTATATTCATCTCTCATTACCATGTCATAACATTGAAATGTTATACATTACTATCGTCCATCAACGTCTAAGGAATCACAACCATAGCAATCCCTTATGTTCGTTTATCACGACTACGGTCCCCGGATATCGGTTACGTAACCCGCGTTCACATTCTTTATCTTTTAATCTCATTTAATCTTTTCATTTAACATTTATTAAAGGTTTAATACACTTGATTAAGTGTTAAATTAGTTGAATTACATATTTATATTTCTTTCTTGCACATCCCCCGAGAAATTGAGCAGTTAAAATCTCATTTCTGGGTATTTCCCTGCACTGGCGTCACGGCGTCGTGCCCTTCTCTTTCTTTCGCGTTGCGGCACCAATTACCAGTAGCTAATGGTCCGAGCTCGCACTGTGGCCCCGGCCTCCAAGGCACAACTCGCGCTGCGGCGCCGAGTATGAAACCTAGAAAATTTTTCTATGTCTTTTACAAGCTTGAGACGCTGACTTTGAAATCTCATAACTTCTTCGTTATAACTCGGAACAAGGTCATTCCAAAGCTATATTCTTCCTTATCTTACGTACTTTGATTAACCTTGGACAAAACTTCATTCTGAATCTGTTAACATTCCATTTAGTTAGCTTAATCTTCACTCTTCATTCATGTTTACTTTATTAACGCTCTTCGTTCGTTCATCCATAATTCAGTCATCCGAACTCGGAATTCGTTCGTTCTTGAGTCCAGGACTCACGTTTTCAACATTCTCTTATATTCTTATGAAACCCTACATGTTCGGGTTCATTTACTAACTTTCTAATTCTCGTTCGTCTATTACAAAAATTTTGCCATAACTTCGTTATAACTATGTTTTAATCCGTTCTTCATGAACATTTCTAACGTTCCTAACCAAGCAATAAGCAACTAACTTATACGCGATGGTTTTAAACTTGTCCATCAACAACAATTATCCTACGATTGTTTTAAATTTGTCCATCAACAACGTTCTTCGTGTTCTTTGCGTGTTCTTTGCATTCTTCGTTTGTTCTTCATTTTAATCTATATTTTGGATTACGATTCTACTTTTTCTTAGAAATTAATGTTATAAAACATCATTCCTTACTTATTTGACCTTCTCATTCATAAGATTCATTCGGATCGCTCAATCCTTACGAATCTTTTACTTCCTTAAGAAATTTATAAACTAAATTCCAAATTCTTATTTCTTCATTTTCTCATGATTTCAACCATATGAAATCATTCTTAACTTTATCTACTTCTTATCTTCATTAAGTTATGTTTTTGAACATATTAAACTTAAAGAAAATTAGAAGAAACTAGGGTTCGGATTACCGTTCTTCTTTAATCTCCTTTCGTCGGACAAAGTGTGCACTCGGGCTAGCTTTTCCTCATTCTCCTTCTCTTCCTCTCCCATCTGAAATCTCTCTCTCTCTATCTCTCATAGAGTAGGATTTTCAAAAGCTTAAAATAATGAACTTAAGCTTTCTATATATAGAAAACTAAGGTTAAGGGCATTTTGGTCATTTCGCACCCTAAACCTCATTACTATTCCAAACTTAGCCACCAAGTTTACTTGGTGGCCAAGTGGCCACCCCACCTCCTTTGGTAGCTTCCCTTGGAAGCTTCGTGCTTCCATCTTTCGAGTTTCTTCCGACAGTTTTAAAAACTGCGATTCTCGGAATCCAAATATTTTTGGATATATCGTCTTTCCTTTACCGATTAAATATTACGTATTCTTCAGATCTCTGAAAAACTAAAAAACACTTTTCCACCATAAGCGTTTTCCTTCATGTTTTCCCCTAACGTAGCTAAACGGGTGAAAAGTGTTAGGTTTGTAATATTCATGAACGCAATCAAATTGCAAAAATAAGCGGAAGCGAGTAAAAATCAGAGTTTAAAATTTTTTACAAACCATAAACCCGGATCACCCTTTATGCATATTATTAATTAAACGAAGAATAAGAAATTATGAAATCATAACCTTGTAGAAACGAGCTTCCTCAGGTACGAGTTCACCTCCTACTTCTTCGCGATCTCCTTAAATCTCCGGGTAGATTCCTTCCTTTGATTAATGTAAGCCACCCAAGTGTATGGCCTCTATAGGTGATCCACCAAGGAAGAGGAATTTTTCAAGAAGAAGGGATTTGGCTCAAACCCTAGTTTTTCCTATCTGAATAAGAAAAGGGGTGTACTCTCCAAATCTAGGAATTACGTATATTAGATATCTAATATAAGACTCCTCTTATAAAAATATCATGTAACCCTATTTCAATTAAAATAAGGTATTATTTATTTAATTAAACTCTTTTAATTAAATGGGCTCCCTAATCCTATTAGGGGTAATTAATTAAACTCCTTTAACTAATTTTCTTTCCTAATCCAATTAGGAATAAATGAGAGTACTTATATTAAATTAATTCCTAAACCTTTTAGAAATTAAAATAATAATAATAATTGTAATAATATTAATAAGACTCCTCTTATTAATTTATATTTAATATTTCTAAAATATTAAATAATAAATATTAAGCTATTTAATTTATTCTATCACCATAGATTAAATTAAATATACTTAACATATTATTACAATTATGCCATTAACTTCTTAAATAATTATTCTTCCTTTTATGGTGTAACCCTTTAGGTTCTCCATATTAAACCTAAGTTGTGAATAAATCAATTAGAACAATTCTAATCTCATTTAAATAAATAAATTAAACAAATAATTTATTTAAATAAATAATATTTATTCTACAATAGGATAAGCCTCCCTAGCGATCAACGACTTTCCCATAATATAGATTTCAACATTAATCATAAAAGAACCTTTGAGTAAATAGTTACCGCATAATTCAATCCTTCCACCATACAATGTCCCAATTAAATATAAGACATGGAATTACTTGTCAAGTCTTATTTTTTATTTAATTATATGTATTTTCGATTCCTAAATGAACAACTCCTAATGAATGCAAATTAGAAACTACTTTCTAATTTCATTCCACCTTAACCAAGGATTCACGGGTTGTCATTTATCGAATCACATAGACATTTCTCCTTTTACTAGAAGTGGTAGATTCTTTATTGATCATTCATTATCTTCATATATAACTTATTACACCCAAGCATACCTTTGATATACTCTAAGAGTCTTAAGGAATAAGTCAAAGTGTAATTCATTATATATAAGATACTATGATGATCTCAAGTCTAAGGATCATTTGTACTACTATCACTACAGTGAATTCCTATTGACGGTAAGTAAAACTCCATTAGGTATTCCTTAGCGAGTCAATGCTCAAATGAACTTATTCTCTAATAAGCACCTACATACTTGCTTTAGTGTCTCCACACAAATGATCATGAGATCAATCATCCTCATCAAATGAGCAAGAAACGTATGTACCAATCTATCCTGGATTCACTAATCCCCAATTTAGTAATCCAATGATTGGGAACTATTTTAGTTTTAAGCTTTCTAAGAATTTAGATCTCATTAGAATGATCATCATCATTATTCTAAAAGCGTTGCTTAAAACTATGGGTTTATCACATATTATTAAAACAGCACCATGTAGATAATAAATGCCTTTAATAAATAATTCTTTTATTAATAAATAAATAAGATTGATTACATAGTATATGCTTTATCATCATTCATGATTGGCTTGTATGCATAATATTTTCAATCTCCCACTTGCACTAAAGCCAATCGCCGTGGTATCTCATACCCATCTTCTCTAAGTGACGATCAAACTGCTGTTGTGTTAACGCTTTAGTAAATGGATCTGCAATATTGTCTTGAGAGTCCACACGCTCGTGGTGACGTCTCCTCTTTCAATGATCTCTCTGATCAAATGAAATCGCCAAAACACGTGTTTGGATTTACGATGAGACTGGGTTCCTTAGCTTGGCATAGCTGACTCCAAAGTGTTGTCACGAATAAAACCACCGGTCCTTTAATGCTAGAAACCACACCAAGTTCGGTAATGAACTTCTTCATCCAACGACTTCCTTCGCGCTTCACTTGCGACTATGTACTCTCACTCATCACTTGAATCGAAACTTTTTGCTTTGCTTGGAACTTTTCCAACTCAACTGCGCCACCGCTTTAAGGTAAACACATACCCAAACGGATTTATCGTCATCTTGGTCTGCGTTTGAAAACTTGAGTCCATGAAGCCTTCTAGTTTTAATTCGGACCCACCGTAAACAAGAAATACATCCTTAGTTCTTCTTAAGTACTTTAGGATATTTTTGATTTGCCTTCGAAAGTTCTTCTCCGGATTCGATGATATCTCGCTTGTTACACTAAGTGCATGAGCGACATCCGGTCTAGTACATATCATACCATACATGATAGATCCTATTCTTTGAAGCATAAGGAATCTTACTCATACGGTTTCTCTCCTCGTGTGTCTTTGGGGCTTGTTTCTTGGAGAGATGTATTCCATGGCTCATCGGCAGATGAGACCTCTTTTGGAATCTTCCATGCTAAACCTTTTTAGCATCATGTCAATGTATCGTTCCTTGGGATAAGCCAAGCATCCTATTAGATCTATCTCTATAGATCTTTATCCCCAAAATATAGGATGCTTCTCCCAAGTCCTTCATGGAGAAGTGTTTAGATAACTTGATTTTAATTGTTTGCGACATAGGAATATCATTCCCTATCGGTAATATATCATCAACATATAATACAAGGAATGAAACAAATATTCCCACTAACCTTCTTGTACACACATAGTTCATCCTCATTTTTGATAAAATCAAACTTTTTGATTGTCTCATCAAAACGAAATGTTCCACCCACGAGAAGCTTGCTTTAATCCATAAATGGATCGTTGTAAGCTTACAGACTTGATTTGTTCCAACCTTTGAAACAAATCCCTCTCTGGTTGTGTCATATACATCCTCCTCAAGTTTCCCATTGAGGAAGGCCGTTTTCACGCCCATCCGCCAGATTTACGTAGTCATGGTAAGTATGCAATCGCAAGCAAAAAATCGAATGGACTTGAGCATTGCTCTTGGTGAGAAGGTTTCGTCATAGTCAACTCCTTGTCTTTGTTTGAAACCTTTTGCAACCAATCGGGACCTTATAGGTCTCTACCTTGCCGCCGCTCCAGCCTTTTCTTTTAAAGACCCATTTACACCCAATAAAGCTTAATGCCTTCGGTGGGTGAGACCAAAGTCCATACTTGGTTCTCATACATGGAGTCCATCTCGGTTTCATGGCTTCTTGCCACTTCTCCGAGTCTTTTACTACTCATAGCTTTGCTCAGTAATTCAATGGATCATCATCATCTATGATGCGTACCTCATTGTCATCTTCTATGACAAGTCCATACCTTTCTGGCATCTTTGGTACTCTTCCAGACTTACGAATAGGGTGTGGTACAGAAGAAATCTCTACTAGGTTAGGTACCTCACTTTGATCTGTAGTATTTTGTGGTTCTTGAACCTCTTCAAGATATATCTTACTCCCACTGACCCCTTCAAGGATAAACTCCTTTTCCAAGAAGGCGCATGTTTCGCAACAAACACCTTTTGATCGGTTGGATGATAAAAATAATACCCGATGTTTCTTTAGGGTATCCCACAAATCTACATTTTTCGATCTAGTCTGCGACTTATCGTTTCAAACTTTTTTGACATAAGTTGGACAACCCCAAGTCTTAACATGCTTAAGATTTGGTTTCCTCCTGTCCATAACTCATATAGGGTCTTGGGGATGATTTTGTAGGTACCTTGTTAAGTAGGTATGCAAATTGATTCTAGGGCATATCCCCGTAAGAAACCGGAAGGTCGGTAAAACTCATCATAGATCGAACCATGTCCAACAATGTTCGATTTCTCCTTTCAGATACACCATTCATCCATGGGCGTCCCCGGTGGAGTCCATTGTGAGATTATACCATTTTCTTTGAGAAAATTGAGAAACTCACCACTTAAGTATTCTCCTCCTCGATCGATCGAAGAATCTTAATACTCTTACCAGTTTGTTTCTCAACTTCACTTCGAACTCTTTGAACTTTTCAAATGATTCGATTTGTATTTCATTAAATACACATATCCAAATCTTGAGTGGTCGCCGGTGAATGTAATAAAATAAGAATACCCTCCTCGTAAGCGTTAGTTGTCATAGGTCCACATACATCTGTGTGTACCAATGCTAACAACTCAGAACTCTTTCTCCTTTTCCACTAAAAGGAGATTTAGTCATTTTACCCATGAGACAAGATTCACAGTGTGGATATGATTCATAATCGAGATAGCTCTAGGAGCCCATCTTTATGCAACTTGGATAATCTTGTTTCATTAATATGACCAAGTCTACAGTGCCACATGAAGGTATAATTAACGTCATCTCTTTTCCTTTTCTTAGTTTGTTCAATTTGAAATATATTTTCATGCAAGTCAAGTATATAAAGTCCATTTCAAAAATTACCAACACCATATAAAACATTATCATTATAAATGGAACAACTGTTGTTCTTTATTATAATATTATAACCATCCATATCTAATACAGAGATAAAAATAATGTTTCTAATGATATTTGGAACAAAATAACAATTATTTAAATTAATGAACTTGCATTTAAGCGGTGTAAAACAATAAGTCCCTACAAATAATGCAAAACCTTTGCTCCATTTCCCACTCGTAGGGCGACCTCATCCTTGCTTTTTTCTACTTTCTACTTGACCGGTCCCTGATATTATTACATATGTGAGAACCACATCCGGTATCCAATACCCAAGTAGAAGATTGACTTTCGGAAAAATTAATTTCAATCATAAACAAACCTTGATTAGGATTCAAGCTTCTCAAGCTTCTTCCGCTTTTGTTCTGCGAGATAATCCTTGCGCCTCTTCCAAAGGACCTGTACTTATTGCAATGGAAGCAAATTCCTTTGCTAGTGGATCGTGTTTCTTTTGATCCTTCACTTTCGCCTTTCCTTAGCCTTCTTGGATTTCTTCTTTTCGAGAAAATACCGTGGGCCTCTTCCTTTTCTTGGAAGAATCATCCACCAAGAAGACATGGTTCTTCTTGGATGGGAAGTGACCTTCAAAGAGCTTTTCAACATGTTAAGTAATTCGTGTGGTGACATCCAACTTATTCATGTGAAAATTCACAACAAATTGTGAGAAGGTGTCCGGGAGTGATCTGTAAGACTAAATCTTGACTCAACTCCCCATCCACGACGAACCCAAGTCATCCAAGACGTTAAATCAGATTGATCATCTTTAGGACATGAGTCTCAATTCAAGCGGTGCCCTCGGTCATCCGAGATCGGAAGAGCTCCTTAGATATTTCATATCTAGCGATCTACTTTGCTCACCATACAACTCTCCAAGGTGCAAGAGCATAGTAGGAGCATCCATGTTTTCATCTTTGTCATCAAAGCTCGTTACTCATGGATGCGAGCATGATGCATTGAGCCACGATGCATCATCTTGCCACTGCTTAAAAGTAGCAATCTCTTCCTCGAGGTCGCCTCTCGCAACTTTTTTTTTGCAGTGTACTGGCTAATTTAGGACATAAGAAATCTTTTTCAAAGAAGTGAGAACAATTCTCGATTCCTTAACCAAATCAGGTGTAGTTTGGTCCCACATTGTTTGTTAGCATCAAGTATGCTTCAAAGTTGAAATTAGTGAATGTGACATTTTCAAAATTCTCGCATGTAAAAAGACAATATTTTAGCAAACATTCATTTATTAATTACCAAAATAAATTAGGTCTTATTTTATATTGGTATCTCCCACTATTTTCTTCAAACTATATTACCCTCATTTATATAGTTCTAAGAAAATCTAATTAAAGTTTTTGCTAGTGAGAATAAGGATCCCATTTCAAATATATATAGCCTTGTGGTGACACAACAAACTATATATAAATAAATAGGTAGACAACTCCTTGTCAATTACATCAAGATGTAACTCCTTATGTTTTGCCTCTTAGATTATTTTGATCAAGTGGTGGCACATCCGAATCAAAATTATCTAAGTTAAGTCTGACCTAGCACTTCCATATATTCAAAAAGAAAAATATCGCCCTTGTGGTGACACAACAAAACAATATTGTTCAATTTTCTTTATAAGCATCAAATGTGATAAATTAACATCTTAAATACTTAATACTTGCCTTGTGGTGACACAACAAACTCATATTAAATATTTAATACTCTATTAATTTTATCATGCTAGAAGGCGACGTTCGATATTCTAAATATCTTTGAACGCTTAAGACTTAATAAAAAACTTTGAGGAATTTGTTATTATTTGTCTCATCTTGTTTAGCGCGCATGCAAATATATATATAAAATACGCGTCATATTATTAAACATGCGAAGCATGTTTGCATAATATATAATATATATACTACTAGCATGCACATATAGAATACTATATTCTACCTGGATTGATTATGGACTTTTATTCTAGTTTGGTTCACTAGAGCCACCAAGTGAACCAAAAGGTCAAACCTTAGGGTGCAAAGAATAAACATTTAAATATAACTATTACATTTAAACCCTGCTCCATTACAAACGGGTCTTCAAGCGCCTCCTTGATCTCCTAAGGTTCTTCAAAAAATTCTAACTAATCCTATTACATTAAACTATTTAATTTAAATAGAAACCTTGATCGTGATCGAAAGGAAGTACATAGGAGAGAGATAGAATTTACATCAAGAAGAAAACCAGAAAAGACGAGGTACGCAGACCCCATTTAATAAAACCCATTCATTCAAACATCCAACTAAAATAAATCCAATCATATTGGTCAATTGTCCATAATCAATCCCATTTATTATCATACATATCATCATATGTATCAATAAATTAAATCATTCCATATATATATGAGTATCATTTAATGGGCAATTTTATGTTGCATGAAATCCAATTTCAAAATTAAAATAAACTATTTATTTTAATTATAAAATTATTAAGATTAATATATATATAACAATTATATATATATATAACATAACAGCCTTTGGCCCCACGCGGTAAACCTCAACATTTGACTAGAAAGCATTAAAGCAGGACTCGGCCTTTTTGACAAAATTAAATCCATGTCGAAATTTTATTTTATTTTTTTTTTGATTTGATAACCTTGTACGCGGAAAGCAGAAAAAAAATAATAAAAAAAAAATTGGAAGCCAACCGGATTGCCATGTTATATGTTTGAAGCTTCGGTTTACGTGATGCCCCTTTGTTTTTAAAAAAAAATAAACAATACACGGATTCCTTTAATGCACGGATTGGCCTTTTTTTTTTTTTTTATTTGTTCGGCGATCATGCCTTAAAAAAAAAATTACCCACAAATGCAATTAAAAAAAAATAATTCCGAAAATAGATTTCGGCAAATATATTTTTTTTTTTTCATAAAATAATAATTTTATACAATAATTTATGCCCAATAAATTATTCTAAATGCATACCCATACATATATGGAATCAAAATAATTAATAATTCGCATAAAGTTTGGCTCTGAAACCACTGTTAGGTTTGTAATATTCATGAACGCAATCAAATTGCAAAAATAAGCGGAAGCGAGTAAAAATCAGAGTTTAAAATTTTTTACAAACCATAAACCCGGATCACCCTTTATGCATATTATTAATTAAACGAAGAATAAGAAATTATGAAATCATACCCTTGTAGAAACGAGCTTCCTCAGGTACGAGTTCACCTCCTACTTCTTCGCGATCTCCTTAAATCTCCGGGTAGATTCTTTCCTTTGATTAATGTAAGCCACCCAAGTGTATGGCCTCTATAGGTGATCCACCAAGGAAGAGGAATTTTTCAAGAAGAAGGGATTTGGCTCAAACCCTAGTTTTTCCTATCTGAATAAGAAAAGGGGTGTACTCTCCAAATCTAGGAATTACGTATATTAGATATCTAATATAAGACTCCTCTTATAAAAATATCATGTAACCCTATTTCCATTAAAATAAGGTATTATTTATTTAATTAAACTCTTTTAATTAAATGGGCTCCCTAATCCTATTAGGGGTAATTAATTAAACTCCTTTAACTAATTTTCTTTCCTAATCCAATTAGGAATAAATGAGAGTACTTATATTAAATTAATTCCTAAACCTTTTAGAAATTAAAATAATAATAATAATTGTAATAATATTAATAAGACTCCTCTTATTAATTTATATTTAATATTTCTAAAATATTAAATAATAAATATTAAGCTATTTAATTTATTCTATCACCATAGATTAAATTAAATATACTTAACATATTATTACAATTATGCCATTAACTTCTTAAATAATTATTCTTCCTTTTATGGTGTGACCCTTTAGGTTCTCCATATTAAACCGATTGTGAATAAATCAATTAGAACAATTCTAATCTCATTTAAATAAATAAATTAAACAAATAATTTATTTAAATAAATAATATTTATTCTACAATAGGGATAAGCCTCCTAGCGATCAACGACTTTCCGGATAATATAGATTTCAACATTAATCATAAAAGAACCTTTGAGTAAATAGTTACCGTACAATTCAATCCTTCCACCATACAATGTCCCAATTAAATATAAGACATGGAATTACTGTCAAGTCTTATTTTATTTAATTATATGTATTTCGATTCCTAAATGAACAACTCTAATGAATGCAAATTAGAAACTACTTTCTAATTTCATTCCACCTTAACCAAGGATTCCTGGGTTGTCATTTATCGAATCACATAGGACATTTCTCCTTTTACTAAAAGTGGTAGATTCTTTATTGATCATTCATTATCTTCATATATAACTTATTACACCCAAGCATACCCTTTGATATACTCTAAGAGTCTTAAGGAATAAGTCAAAGTGTAATTCATTATATATAAGATACTATGATGATCTCAAGTCTAAGGATTATTTGTACTACTATCACTACAGGAATTCCTATTGACAGGTAAGTAAAACTCCATTAGGTATTCCTTAGCGAGTCACGCTCAAAGAACTTATTCTCTAATAAGCACCTACATACTTTCTTTAGTGTCTCCACACAAATGATCATGAGATCAATCATCCTCATCCAATGAGCAAGCACGATGTACCAATCTATCCGGATTCACTAATCCCCAATTTAGTAATCCAATGATTGGGAACTATTTTAGTTTTAAGCTTTCTAAGAATTTAGATCTCATTAGAATGATTATCATCATTATTCTAAAAGCGTTGCTTAAAACTATGGGTTTATCACATATTATTAAAACAGCACCATGTAGATAATAAATGCCTTTAATAAATAATTCTTTTATTAATAAATAAATAAGATTGATTACATAGTATATGCTTTATCATCATTCATGATTGGCTTGTATGCATAATACTTTCAAAAAGTACATAACAATACTTTTCGTCATTTTTATTTTATCTGATTTCTGCACGTTTTTCGAGAAAAACTTTTATCGGCTTACTTAACATTTCACGATATATTATCGTCAAATCTATCGATGGAATGTCGTTTTGACATACCGAACTTTCAGAATGGCTTAGGTTATTCAAACCCTAACCCTTAGGGTTTCGTCGGGTGAATAGTGTCTATTTCGTCTTTTTCCCTAGAAATATTTTGTTCCCGAAAAAATTTCATTTTTGTCTTGAAAATTCTTACTTGTTCAGTCTAGCTCGTAGCCAGAATCCTCCTGATTAATAATCATCCTAAGTTATAGAGCGATTAATAAACACATAGCACATAATAGTATTAATAAAAATTCATTTTATTATTAACTAATTCTTTAAACTTAAATTCTGGACAATCGAATTTTTTGGGTTGTCACATTGAGTCACAAAGGTATAACTTCCATTCCCATGTTTCATTTTTGATAAATTGATTAATGGGTTAATTCTTTGAATTAAGCATGTAATTGTTGATATTTGATTTGGGTTATGTTGCTAAGTGTTATACAAGCTTCTAAATGTGTGGGGTTATGTTAGAAACCCTTTCCATAAGGAAATTTTATGATGGGTTGCGGAACTGCAAACAGAGTCTACTTAATGTCTTCGATGCGGTAACACGCAATTGCGCCCCTAATTGTCTCTAGTGTGCTGGCCTTTTCTTACCAGTAACTCCAAAATCGCTTTTATTTCTAGCATGGTGCAACTGCGCCCTAATTATACTAGGGTGCAAATATGTAATTACCTGCACTCTACACCACTCGATGTTTTCTGTTTTGTTTTTAATTCATGCTAACTTGTTAGCACATGGTAGAGCAAGCTTGTAAACTATTTTAGCACTCACACATAAGCATGTGCATGTAGTATGAACGAGTATGATAATGTTAGTACAATAAGGCTAATGAACAGGAACACTAATAGATTTAGATTCTAATCTTGAAAGGAGGTTAACATGACTTAACTCTTTATGATAAGAGTTTTGAAGTTGTCTTATACGTGTTATCTTTCATCATTCGTGCTAAAATGATTTCAAAGACAACTTTGGACATGTTTTCAAACATAAGTTACATATTATGTGAATACTTTGATACTAAAGTAGTAAGATGTCATGTTATAGATATATCACTCCTAAACATGATCCATATGTATTAAGCATGATGATTACATGACCTTTTTGTGTTTTAATGACATATAGATGGTAAGCTAAACTTGTGGTAATGAACTCAAGTATGATCATGTGTTATATATGAAACTCTAGCATATATGTATGTAAAAATGTATGTGTGATTAGTGTGTTAGAGTTGGACTGAAGTCAGGAGAGCAGAAGCTCAATCTTAGTCTAGCCAAGGGACGGTAGCAATGTTCCACCATCTCTAAGCTTAGAGACCGGGGAGCATTTGTACCGTCTCCTGCAGCTTTGCCAAGATGATCTATTTTTGGTCTGAAGTATTAAGGCATGCTTATATGATTACTTTACTTTGTAATGTATGACCAATATGTCATATAATGTGTTGAGAAGCATGTTATGTGATGACTTGATTCTTTTAAGTGTAGACTCGTACTAGTTTACACATACTAATTGAAAAGACCGACTGGATAATGTTAGGTCATTTCAACGCAAGTAACTAAAGCTAGAATTATATTGTAGATGAGCAAACAGGCAAGTTCCCTAAACTTACTCCAATTATTATTGAGCAAGTTTCCTAAACTTACACAAACTTTGGATTTTGTGGAAGTTCTTGAATTTCATACTATTCGTATGTTGAATGCAAGTTCCCTTAAACTTCACCATTTGATTGTGCAAGTTCCTTGAACCCTACTTTTGTTAAGCAAGTTTCCCTAAACTTACTCTAAATTATATTGAGCAAGTATCCGAATTTATTGTGTTGCAAGTTTCCTAACTTACACAACTTTGAGTTTGTGAAAGTTTTCCTATCCTTCTCATATTACATTGAGCAGGATATTGTTGAATTGAAAGTTATTCATTTAAGCTTGAAATCTTATTTCCAAGCATACTATTAAGTGGTTTAATTACTTTACAGTTATTCCACATCGATATTATTGACATTCGCACTTAGTTCACTTAAGCTCGTACAGTCTTGCACTTGTACATCATTTAAAGTTAAATAATTCTTGAATTGTGGTAAATAGAGTCTGAAACTTTTGTCCGGTCAAACAAGCCTATGAAGTTTTATAAAAGCTATCAAAACCAATTGATGGTAAGGATTCTTAGACTGAAAGAACACCCCTCTTATGATAGGGGAGTACCCCAGGTATCTAATATAAGATACAACAGAGCAGATTTAAATGTTATGCATATACATAGGGTACGTGAGGCTGATCCCCTCATGTACTTATTCTGTAGTTAGTAACCAAAGGGTCAATTAGTTATTGATTTTATTGGAGTGTTATAGTTCAAAGTCTATTTGACTAGCAGATATTCTAAAAGCAATCATTATCTTTACTTGCTAATATTCATATTGTTGAATCCTTCAAATATTCATATTGTTGAATCCGTCAGATATTCATATTTTCAAATTTATTTCCAGATATCTTTCCATTCATCATAATATATCCTTATTGTTGTATTTAAATTTGCTGAGCAAACTTGTTGCTCATCCTTGCTATATCATGAATTATATTGCAGCTAAGCCCGAGACCTCAGGGAAGGACAAGGGTAAAGGGAAGATGTAGAGTAATGGCAAAGAACAGACTTTATTTTGTGCCTAGTTTAAATTACTATTATGTAATATGAACCCTAATATCTACTTTAGGGTATGTTTGTAAGAATATTTTAAGGTTATTGTATCTTGGGACTAGTAACACCTTTTGAATGAATGATGTACGTTTATTATATTCCGCATTTTAGTTATCGTATGTTGTTTAGAGGTGGATTTTTGTAGTTTATCGTGATGACCGAACTGGGGTCAGAGGACCCAGATTTGGGGGCGTCACAGGTTGGTATCAAAGAAGTAGGTTATAAACGTTAGGAATGTGAAACCTAGGTTATAACCTTAGCAGAAAACTCAAGTAGAGTATGTAAGGATGGGTTGAGAAAATTCATCGAGTTTTATTGTGATACTGAAGTTGTTTATTTAAATCAAGAATGATTAATAGACGTCTTAAACTTCTTAATGCTAACATGAATAGCATATCACATAAAGCCTAATAATTTTCTTCCTTTCCTCAGATCATGCCACCTAGGAGAATTGTGCGAAATCAGAGGGAGGAAGGATCTGTTAACAATGGTGGAGGGGCAAATGTTGATCCAATGCAGAACTTCGTTAACTTGTTAATGGAGGCAATGCAAAATAGACCCCCGCCAACAGCAGGGCAGCCAGGACAACACTTAGCTAGCTTTAAGGACTTCAAATTGGTAGGACCACCGGAATTCTGGGGAACCTTGGATCTAATTGAAGCCCAGACATGGATAGAAGAAATGGATAAGGTGTTTGAGGTAACACGAGTGGCCAAAGCACAGAAGACGAGTTTTTCCACTTTCATGATGAAGGGCGAAGCTAACTATTGGTGGAAAGCCAATAGGGGTCGAGCAGACGAAGGAGTTGTTCCTTGGGATAGGTTTAAGGAGTAATTTCTTAAGAATTATTTCTCAGAGAATATACAGCAGGATATGGAAGTTAAGTTTCTAGAGCTGAAATAAGGTAGTATCTCTGTCGCAGAGTTCACGGCAAGATTTAACGAGTTGGCCCGATTCGCTTCACATCAGGTTGACATGGAGGCCAGGAATGCAAGGAGGTTCGAATTAGGACTGAAACCATGGGTGCAGAAAGTAGTGGCCATATTGAAGATTAAGACTTACTCTGATCTTTTGGAAAGGTCTATCATTGCCGAAGGAGGTAATGAAGCCATCGCTCGATTCAAATAAGAAAAGAAGATTGGTCAAGATGGACAGAAAGGGGGAAGCAGCGGAGGCAGCAACCCCAACAAGCATAAATGGACGAAAAGCCAATCCTCTGGAGGTAACAAGTCTGGAGGGGAGGCTAAGAAAAGTATGAAGTGTAACAACTGTGGGAGGAATCACTCGAGGGAGTGCATGAGGGGAAAGAGTGTTTGTTATCGTTGTGGACAACCGGGGCACATGGCTCCTCAGTGTCCGAATAAGCAGAAGGGAGGATATTTCTCATGTGGAGCCACGGACCATCAAATTAAGGATTGCCTGAAGAAAAAGAGCAATGCAGCTAGCGGCAACCGCAATAACAACAACAACAATGGGCTGAACATTGGAGGATCAGCCGGTCAAGCCAACAGACCAACGGCACGAACGTTCAACATGTCCGTACAGGATGTAGTGGAGTCTAAGGACGTGGTGTCAGGTATCATTCTGATCAATGATATAGATGTATACGTGTTATTTGATTCGGGTGCTACCTGCTCTTTTGTTTTAGAAGATTTTGCTAGACAGTTAGACTTACCCCGTGTGAGATTAGAACATCCTATGAATGTAGAAGTAGCAAACAAGGAAATTATCCCCGTAGAATACATTCATAGGAATTGTTATACCGAATTGCGAGGATTTAAGCTCAAAGTGGATTTGATACCGATTCGTTTGGGGGAGTTCGATGTAATCCTTGGAATGGATTGGTTATCGGTTCACGGAGCAGTTATAGACTGTAAGAAGAAGTGTGTACACCTTAAGACTCGGAATAAGTCAAAGGTGGTATTTTATGGTAGTAAATCACCGAGATAATCTCATTGTCTGATGATGGTTCAAGCGCAGAGATTGCTTAGGAAGGGTTGCATAGGTTAATTGGCTCACATGGTTGATACTCGACGAGTCAAGAGTGAACTGAGTCAGATACCTATTGTAAGGGATTTTGTTGATGTCTTCCCAGACGAGATTCTGGGATTGCCACCGGATAGAGAGATTGAGTTTGTTATTAATTTGGCACATGTATACAAAGCACCGTATCGTATGGCACTGGTAGAGATGAAAGAACTGATGACTCAATTACAAGAGCTGTTAGATAAGGGATACATTCGACCAAGCGTATCACCTTGGGGAGCACCAGTCTTATTCGTAAAGAAGAAAGATGGGTCGCTAAGACTTTGTATCAACTACCGAGAGTTGAACAAGGTCACCATTAAGAACAAGTACCAGTTGCCCAAGATAGACGACTTGTTTGATTAGTTGGAGGGGGCAAGGTACTTTTCAAAGATTGACTTGAGGACTCGTTATCACCAACTGAAAGTGAGGCCGGAGGATATTCCACAGACGGCATTCAGAACTCGGTATGGACACTTTGAGTTTTTGGTAATGTCATTTGGTTTGATGAACGCGCTAGCAACATTTATGGATTTGATGAACAGAGTGTTCAAACAGTATTTGGATAAGTTTGTTGTTGTATTCATTGATGACATTCTCGTATATTCAGAAACGGAGGAAGAACACGTCGAGCATCTTCGGATAGTGTTGGAGACATTAAGGAGGGAGAAGCTATATGGAAAATTCTCCAAGTGTGAGTTTTGGTTGCAAAGAGTGCAGTTTTTGGGGCATATTATCGACAAGAATGGTGTTTCGGTGGATCAAGTAAAGGTAGAAGCGGTTATCAATTGGGAGCAGCCGAAGACACCGACAGAAATTAGGAGTTTCTTAGGATTGGCGGGATACTATCGAAGATTTATTCGAGATTTTTTGAAATTAGCATCACCATTGACCAATCTTACCAGAAAGACAATTAAGTTTGTTTGGACGAAGAAGTGTGAAGAGAGTTTCCTAGAATTGAAGAAGAGGCTTAGTCAAGCACCTGTGTTGGCTTTACCGGACCACACAGGAGGATTTGTAGTGTATAGTGATGCATCACACAAGGGTCTTGGCTGTGTACTGATGTAACACAACAGAGTCATTGTGTACACTTCACGTAAGCTAAAAGATTATGAGAAGGGATATCTGACTCATGACCTGGAGTTAGCAACAGTTGTTTTTGCCTTGAAGATTTGGAGGCATTATTTGTATGGCGAGAAGTGTGAGATATATACAGATCACAAGAGTTTGAAGTATATCTTCACACAGAAAGAGTTAAACATGAGGCAGCACCGATGGCTAGAATTGATCAAAGATTATGATTGTGAGATTCTGTACCATCCAGGCAAAGCAAATGTAGTGGCAGAAGCCTTAACCAGAAAAGGCAAATAGAAGTTATTGAAATTGACCATTCAAGATGAATTGGTGAAAGATTTTGAACGCCTAGACTTGGAGATTAAGTATCCAATGGAGACCAACAAACAATTATTTACAGTGACAGTGAGTCTGACTCTATTGGATAAGGTTAAAGAAGCACAAGAGAAGGATGAAGATTGCATTAACATCAAGCGATTGACTGAAGGTGATGAATTGAAATTTAAGATTGATAGCATTGCGCTGCTAAGATTTGAAGGACGAATTTGGGTACCGCTAGTACCAGAACTGAGAAAGGAGATTTTGCAAGAAGTGCACAGTACGAGATACTTGATACACCCAGGAAGCACAAAGATGTATCAAGATTTGCGTCACCACTTCTGGTGGCCAAACATGAAGATAGAGGTTGCAAAATTCGTAAGTAGATGCCTAACTTGTTAGAGGATCAAGGCAAAGCACCAATGACCAAGCGGGTTATTACAACCATTAGAGATTCCAGAATGGAAATGGGAGCACATCACAATGGACTTTGTGATGGGACTTCCGGTAACGCAGAAAGGGCACGACACCATATAGGTAATTGTAGATCGTCTTACTAAGTCAGCTCACTTTTTGCCGATTAAGATTACGTATAGTTTGGACCAGTTAGCCAAATTGTATGTTAAGGAAATTATCTCGAGGCATGGTGTGCTGGTATCTATCATATCAGATAGAGATCCGCAATTCACGTCAAATTTTTGAAAGAGTCTTCAAGAAAGAATGGGGACACAACTACGAATGAGTACCGCGTATCATCCGCAAACCGATGGGCAGAGCGAGAGAATAATTCAAACACTAGAAGAAATGCTCTGAGCTTGTGTGATAGACTTCAAGGGTAGTTGGGAGGATAAACTTTCATTAGTAGAATTCGCGTATAATAATAGTTATCACGCCAGTATTGGAATGCCACCATACGAAGCACTGTATGGGAGGAAATGTAGAACGCCTTATCTTTGGGACGGTTAGTTAGAGGCGTCATTTGTTGGGGCGAGTTGGTACAACAGACGCGGTAGAAATCATCAAGGTGATAAGAGCCAAATTGATCTTCTGAAAAGAAGAACGATTCGAAAAAGGTAAATAGAAAGGCAAAACAAAGGATAATAAGAACAAAATTGATACGGATAGCAAAGGAGTTTGCTTCTCTTGCAATAAGCCCGACATTTGAAAGAAAGCGCAAGAAGCATCTTGCGCAGAGGCTAAGCAAAGAAGCTTAGTGAAGTTTCTAAGTTCTAAATACAATTTTGTTTAAGATTTAAAATAAATTTTTCTTTAAGTTAAGGTTCTACTTGGGTATTAGATCACGAGCTTTGGTTATCATAAATATAGATTTATGAAGGGACCAAGGTAAGTAGAAAGCTAAACAAATATAAGTAATCCTATGTGGGAAATGAAGCAAAGGTTGCTACATTAGCCATAGAAACTTATAGTTTAGCGATGCCTACGGGCAAATCTATTAAGTTAATAAGTTATTGTATTCCAGTTCTTATTAGAAACATTATTTCTATTTTGTTGTTGAACAATAAAATTTTTGGTATTATAATTAAGAACAATTATTGTTCTATTTATAATAATAATGTTTCGTATAGAATTGAAATATTACTTAATGGATTTTGTATATTTGACTTACGTAAAAAATTATTTTGCAAATTGAACAAACTAGTATAAGAAAAGGAGATGATCATTCAAAGATTTGAATGTGTGTATTTGCTGAAATACAAGTGTGAATTATTTGAAAGGTTCAAAGAATTCAGAAGTCAAACAAATTGGAAAAGTATTAAAAAAAATTGATTAGATCAAGGAATAAATACTTATGCAATAAGTTTTTAGATTATCTCAAATGGTTTTCTCATAATGGACGCCTCCCAACACGCAAAAATTGATTGATGTATCTGAAAGGAAAAATCGTACCATGTTGGACATGGTATGGTCCATAATGATTTTACCGACATTCCAAAGATCCTTCAGGGTCATACCACAAAATGCCGTGACATCTACAAAAGGTAACCTCAAAAATCTGACCCAAGACTCCATAAGAGTTATGGACAGGGAGGATTCTTAATCTTAAGTATATTAAGATAAGTGGGTCAGTGGGAGCGTCGTGACATTCGTAGTATTATATGTTGATATACAACGGATAAGGAATGACATACTAATGCTACAATCAGTAAAAATAAAGTTGTCTAAACATTCCTCCATGAATGATTTGGGAAGAGTATCTTAATTAGGGATACAAATATATAAAGATTGATTTAAAAGGATGCTCGACTTAACCCAATGAACGTATATTCATTTGATGCTAAAGTTGTTTAGCATGACAAACTCTATGGGATGTCTCATGTTGATGAGCCTTGGAGTGTATCTCTCTTAATAGTCCCCATAGACTCATAAAAGAGAGATCGCATGAGTAACTATCATGTATGCAATAAAATGTACAATACCTGATGTTGATCAATCATATTCTGGAGAAGTTCACTATGAGTCTGTGAAAAACATCTTAAAGTACTTAACCGACACTAAGGATGTGATCATATTCATGGTGGGTCGGAATTAAAACTAGAGGGCTTAACAGACTCAAGTTTTTCAGACAGACCAAGATGACAGAAAATCCATTTTAAGGTAAAGGGTTACCTTGAACAATAGTGCAGTGAATTGGAAAGGTTCTAAATAGCAAAGAGTTGCTGGTTTAGTGATAAAGACAAAGTATATAGCTATAAATGAAGCTACAAGTTGATTGTTTGGATGAAAAGTTCATTACAGAAATAAGAATATTTCCTAAGTCTCATCCTGGATTTAAACATGTGTTGTTTCACTTTCATTTGATTATAGTAATCATTAAAAGATGGGAAATCACTATAGAGATAGTGGACTCTCAAGAACAACATTACATATCCATTAACTAAAGCTTATCCAACAGCAGGATAATCGTCACTTAGAGAAGAAGGGTATGAGATACCATGGCGATTGGCTTTAGTGCAAGTGGGAGATTGAAAGTAGTATGCACACAAGCCAATCATGTTTCATGATAAAGCATATACTTTATAACAATCTTATTCATTTATTAATAAAAAGTATTAATTTATTAAAGGCTTTTAATTATCTATATGATGCTGTTTTATAATATGTGATAAACCCATAGTTTTAAGCAATGCTTATAGAATAATGATGATGATCATTCTAATGAGATCTAAATTCTTAGAAAGCTTAAAACTAAAATAGTTCCCAATCGTTGGATTACTAAATTGGGGATTAGTGAATCCAGATAGATTGGTACATACGTTGCTTGCTCATTGGATGAGGAAGATTGATCTCATGATCATTTGTGTGGAGACACTAAAACAAGTATGTAGGTGCTTATTAGAGAATAAGTTCACTGAACGTGGCTCGCTAAGGAATACCTAATGGAGTTTTACTTACTTGTCAATAGGAATTCCTGTAGTGATTGTAGTACAAGTGATCCTTGGACTTGAGGTCATCATAGTATCTTGTGTATGATGAGTTATACTTTGACTTATTCCTTAAGACCCTTAGGGTATATCAAAGGGTGTGCTTGGGTATAATAAGTCGTACATGGAGATAATGTATGATCAATAAAGAATCTACCACTTCTAGTAAAAGAGGAGAAATGTCCTATATGATTCGATAAATGACAACCCAGTAGTCCTTGGCCAAGGCAGAATGAAATTAGAAAGGAGTTTCTAATTTGCATTATTTGGTGTTGTGCATTTAAGAGTCAAAATACATATAATTAAATAAAATAAGACTTGACAAGTGGTTCCATGCCTTATATTTAATTGGAACATTAGTATGGTAGAAGGATTGAATTGTATTTAAATTATTTACTCAAAGGTTCTTTTATGATTAATGTTGAAATCTATATTATCCGGAAAGTCGTTGATCGCTAGGAGAACTTATCCCTATTGTAGAATAAATATTATTTATTTAAATAAATTAATAATTTAATTTATTTATTTAAATAAGATTAGAATTGTTCTAATTGATTTATTCACAACCTATTTAATATGGAGAACCTAAAGGGTTACACTATAAAATAAAGAATAATTATTTAAGAAGTAAATGACATAATCGTAATAATAAGTTAAGTATATTTAATTTAATCTATGGTGATAGAATAAATTAAATAGCTTAATATTTATTATTTAATATTTTAGAAATATTAAATATAAATTAATAAGAGGAGTCTTATTATTATTATTACTATTATTATTATTTAATTCCTAAAAGAGTTTGGGAATTAATTAATAAAAGTACTCTCATTTATTCCTAATAAGATTAGGAGACTAATTAAATAAAAGTTTAATTAATTATTCCTAATAAGATTAGGAGCCTAATTAATTAAAAGAATTTAATTAATTAAAATAAAGCCCAATTCCTTAATTGTTAAGGGTTGCCTACATCTATAAATAAGAGGAGTCTTATTATGAGTGGGGTGGAGATTTTCACAAACACTTGAATACGTAATTCCAATGGTTGGAGAGTACGCTTTTTTATAGAGATAGAAACTAGGGTTTTGCCAAATACCATCTTCTTGAATCATTCTTCTTCCTTGGTGGATCACCTCTAGATGTCAAACACTTGGGTGGCTAACGTTGATCAAAGGAAGGAACCAAACCCGGTGGATTCAAGTTGGACGCGAAAGGATTTGGAGGTGTACTCGTACCTGAGGAAGCTCGAATCTTCAAGGGTATGATTCTTGTTCATCATCTTTTCGTTTAATTAATAATTGTGCATAAAGGGTGATCTGGGTATATGGTTTGTAAAATTTTAAACTTTGATTTTTACACGTTTCCGCTTATTTTATGCAATTTGATTGCGTCCATGAATATTAAAAACCTAACAGTGGTATCAGAGCCAAACCTTTATGCGAATTATTAATTATTTTAATTTGATATGTATATTGATATGTGTTTAGAATAATTTAATTGGGCATAATTTTGTTGTATAAAATTTAAAAAAAAAACGCTAATCCGTTTTTTTTTTTTTTGTTGAATTCGTGATTTGCGTGATCAGGGGATTCAATGGTTTTTTGAATATATGATTCACGTGGCCCAAGTTATATGTTTCATGAATATCACGAAAAAAAAAAGTTATATGATTCACGTGAGTCACTTTCCAAGAATCAGTATTGATTTCTTTTTAAAAAAGGTGTTGTGGCTTATATATATATATATATATATATATATATATATATATATATATCTTAGTATGATCCTGACTTCACACTTGTTGAAGAATTACTTTGAAATCTCTAAGCATATGACTAATATTATATATATATATATATATATATATATATTTTTTATCTATTTTATAATTAAAATAAAAAGTTTATTTTAATATTAAAATTAGATTTCATGCTAACTAATTAGAGTTGGAATTGGATTCCATTATAACTAATTGGAGTTGAAATTGAATTTCATGTTTCCTTAAATAAAAGAGTTTATTTAGATATGAAATAAGATTTCATAATATTCAAAATAAATGAGTTTATTTATGAATAGGAAAGAGAATCAGTATTTTCTTAAATAAAGAGTTTATTTAGATATGAAATAAGATTTTATATTATTCAAAATAAAGGAGTTTATTTGTGAATAGGAAAAGAATTTGTGTTTCCTTTAATAAAAGTTTATTTTTACTTGGAATTAGATTCCATAATTAATTAAAATAAAGGATTTTATTTTGATTAAAGATTTTGATTAAAATAAAATAGTTTATTTTATTCAAAATTGGATAAATTAAAATAAAAAAGTTTTATTTTGATTTAAATTTGGATTAAAATAAAAGAGTTTATTTTGATTCAAAATTAGATTTTATAAGAACTAAATTTGCCCATTGAATGATATCAATATATATATATATTGAATGTTTATTATTCATGAGATGGATATTATTTATTGATGCATATGGTGATGTGTATGATAATAAATGGGATTGATTATGGAATATTGACCAATGTGATTAGATTTTATTTTAGTTGGATGCATGAATGTATGGATTTTATTAAATGGGGTATGCGTACCTCGTCTTCTCTAATTTTTCTTAATGTAAATTCTATCTTCCTCCTATGTACTTCCCCTTGACTGTTGATCAATGTTTCTATTTATTTTAAATAGTTTTGTTATAGGAATAGTTAGAATTAATTTTATAAAATTAGAGATCAAGGAGCAAGGAGCGCTTCAAGACCTGTTTGTAATGAAAACCCGAGTTTAAATGTAATAGTTATATTTAAATATTAATTCTTGCACCCCTAGGGTTTGACATTTTTGGTTCACTTGGTTGCTCTAGTGAACCAAACTAGAATAAAAGTCCATAATCAATCCAGGTAGAATATAGTATTCTATATGTGCATGCTTATACTATATATATATATATATATATATATATATATATATGTTCATGCGCGCTAAACAAGATGAGACAAATTAATAACAAACTCCTCAAATATTTTATATTAAGTCCTAAGCGTTCAAAGATATTTGGAATATCAAACGTCGCCTTCTAGCATGATAAAATTAATAGAGTATTAAATATTTAATATGAGTTTGTTGTGTCACCACAAGGCAAGTATTAAGTATTTAAGATGTTAATTTATCACATTTGATGCTTATAAAGAAAATTGAACAATATTGTTTTGTTGTGTCACCGCAAGGATAATATTTTTCTTTTTTGAATATATGGAGTGCTAGGTTGGACTTAACTTGGATAATTTTGATTCTGGACAAAGCCACCACTTGATCAAAATAATCTAAGAGGCAAAATACAAGGAGTTACATAGTTGATGTAATTGACAAGAGTTGTCTACCTATTTATTTATATATAGTTTGTTGTGTCACCACAAGGCTATATACATTTGAAATGGGATCCTTATTCTCACTAGCATATCTTTTAATTAGATTTTGCTTAACTATATAACCGAGGGTAATATAGTTTCTTTGAAAATAGTGGGAGATACCAATTTAAAACAAGACCTAATTTATTTTGGTAATTAATAAAAGAATGTATGCTAAAATGTTGTTAATTACAAATTCATTTACGTAATTTTATAATGTCTAAATTACTATCACTGCGAAGCATATTAGATGCTATTTAACCGGACCGTATTAAAGAGATTGGTTAAGGAAATTGAGAAAAGTTCTCATGACTGAAAAGCTATCTTATGTCCTTAATATGCCTATCTCTGCAATGGTTGCAGATAATGCCTTTGAGGAAGAGATTGCTACTTTTAGAAAATGGCAAGATGATGCACAGTTGGCTCAATGCATCATGCTTGCATCCATGAGTAACAAGCTTCAAATCGAGATGAAACTATGGATGCTCCTACTATATTCCTGCACATCAAGTAGTTGATGGTGAGGAAAGTAGGACTGATAGATATCAGATATCTAAGGAGCTCTTCCGATCTAGAATGACCGATGACACTACAGTACAGATAAAAGTCCTAAACATTATCAATTTGATTGATCAATTAGGACAACAGGTTTTGTCATGGATGGAGAGTTGAACCAAGATTTGATCTTACACTCACTCCCGGACTCCTTTCACAATTGTTGTGAATTTTTCATATGAACAAGCTAGATATCAGCCTCGCTGATTTGCTTAACATGCTGAAAAATGTTGAGAGTCACTTTCCAACCAAGAAAGACCATGTCTTACTAGTAAAGGCCAAATGATCTTCTGAAAAGAAGAACGATTCAAAGAAGGTAAGTAGAAAGGCAAAAACAAAGGATAATAAGAACAAAACTGATACGGATAGCAAATGAGTTTGCTTCCACTGTAATAAGCCTGGACACAGGAAAGAAACTGCAAGAAGCATCTTGCAGAGGCTAAACAAAAAAAGCTTAGTGAAGTTTCGGTTACAAATACAATTTTTTTCAAGATTTAAATTAAATTTTTCTTTAAGTCAAGGTTCTACTTGGGTATTGGATACCGATTTTGGTTATCATAAATATAGATTTATGAAGGGACCAAGCAGAAGTAGAAAGCTAAACAAATATAAGTAATCCTATGTGTGGGAAATGAAGCAAAGGTTGCTACATTATCCATAGAAACTTATAGTTTAGCAATGCCTACGGGCAAATATATTAAGTCAATAAGTTGTTATTGTATTCCAGTTCTTGTTAGAAACATTATTTCCATTTTGTTGTTGAACAATAAAATTTTTGGTATTATAATTAAGAACAATTGTTGTTCTATTTATAATAATAATGTTTCGTATAGAACTAAAATATTACTTAATGGATTTTGTATACTTGACTTATGTGAAAAATTATTTTGTAAATTGAACAAAATAGTATAAGAAAAAGAGATGATCATTCAAAGATTTGAATGTGTGTATTTGCTGAAATACAAGTGTGAATTATTTGAAAGGTTCAAAGAATTCAGAAGTCAATCAAATTGGCAAAGTATTAAGATTTTTTTATTAG
The DNA here is from genome assembly GCA_020205615.1 of Panax quinquefolius. Classification (NCBI taxonomy): domain Eukaryota; kingdom Viridiplantae; phylum Streptophyta; class Magnoliopsida; order Apiales; family Araliaceae; genus Panax; species Panax quinquefolius. The sequence goes on from CM035153.1 coordinate 91,792,909, forward strand.
ATCAAGGAATAAATACTTATGCAATAAGTTTCTAAATCATCTCAAATGGTTTTCTCATAATGGACGCCTCCAGATACACAATAATTAATTGATGTACCTTGTTGGACATGGTATGCTCCATAATGATTTTACCGACATTCCAGTATCCTTCTGGGGTCATGCCCTAGAAATGGCTGCATATCTACAAAAGGTAACCTCAAAAATCCGACCCAAGACTCCATAAGAGTTATGGACAGGGAGGATTCTTAATCTTAAGTATGTTAAGATAAGAGGTTGTCCAGCTTGTGTGAAAAGGTTTCAAAGGATAAGCTTGGGACAAGATTTGACAAGTACAGATTTGTGGGACATCCTAAAGTAAGTTTAGGGTATCTGTTCTATAATCCTACTTAGCAAAAGGTGTTTGTTTTGAAACATTCTGCCTTCTAAGATAAAGACATTTATCATTGAAGGGGCTAGTGGGAGGATAATAGATCTTGAAGAGTTCAAGAACCACAAAACACTATAAGTCAAATAAGAGGAACACTCAGAGATAAACCTATTGTACCTGGCAAATCAATCAAATCGAATAGTATCGAAGATACCTAGGAGGTATGGATTTATCATGGATGATGATGATGAGGTACACATCATAGAAGATGATGATCCAGTTACATACGATGAGGTAAGAGTTGTAGACACTCAGAGAAATGGATTGAAGCAAGCTTCTCAAATATGGAACATTCATTTTGATGAGACAATCAAAAGAGTTTGATTTTATCAAAAACAAGAATGAACATAGTGTGTACAAAAGGGTCAGTGGGAGCGTCGTGACATTCGTAGTATTATATGTTGATATACTACAGATAAGGAATGACATACTAATGCTACAATCAGTAAAAATAAAGTTGTCTAAACATTCCTCCATGAATGATTTGGAAAGAGTATCTTAATTGAGGATACAAATATATAAAGATAGATTTAAAAGGATGCTCGACTTAACCCAATGAACGTATATTCATTTGATGCTAAAGTTGTTTAGCATGACAAACTCTATGGGATGTCTCATGTTGATGAGCCTTGGAGTGTATCTCTCTTAATAGTCCCCGTAGACTCATAAAAGAGAAATCGCATGAGTAACTATCATGTATGCAATAAAATGTACGAGACCTGATGTTGATCAGTCATATTCTGGAGAAGTTCACTATGAGTCTGTGAAAAACATCTTAAAGTACTTAACCGACACTAAGGATGTGATCATATTCATGGTGGGTCGGAATTAAAACAAGAGGGCTTAACAGACTCGAGTTTTTCAGACAGACCAAGACGACATAAAATCCATTTTAAAGTAAAGGGTTACCTTGAACAATAGTGCAGTGAATTGGAAAGGTTCTAAATAGCAAAAAGTTGCTAGTTTAGGGATAAAGACAAAGTATATAGCTATAAATGAAGCTGCAAGTTGATTGTTTGGATGAAAAGTTCATTACATAACTAGGAATATTTCCTAAGTCTCATCTTGGATCTAAACATATGTTGTGGCACTTTCATTTGATTATAGTAATCATTGAAAGATGGGAAATCACTATAGAGATAGTGGACTCTCAAGAACAACATTACATATCCATTAACTAAAGCTTATCCAACAACAGGATAATCGTCACTTAGAGAAGAAGGGTATGAGATACCATGGCGATTGGCTTTAGTGCAAGTGGGAGATTGAAAGTAGTATGCACACAAGCCAATCATATTTGATGATAAAGCATATACTTTATAACAATCTTATTCATTTATTAATAAAAAGTATTAATTTATTAAAGGCTTTTAATTATCTACATGATGTTGTTTTATTATATGTTACAAACCCATAGTTTTAAGCAATGCTTTTAGAATAATGATGATGATCATTCTAATGAGATCTAAATTCATAGAAAGCTTAAAACTAAAATAGTTCCCAATCGTTGGATTACTAAATTGGGGATTAGTGAATCCAGATAGATTGGTACATACGTTGCTTGCTCATTGGATGAGGATGATTGATCTCATGATCATTTGTGTGGAGACACTAAAGCAAGTATGTAGGTGCTTATTAGAGAATAAGTTCATCGAAAGTGGCTCGCTAAGGAATACCTAATGGAGTTTTACTTACCCGTCAATAGGAATTCAGTAGTGATTGTAGTCAAGTGATCCTTGGACTTGAGGTCATCATAGTATCTTGTGTATGATGAGTTATACTTTGACTTATTCCTTAAGACCCTTAGGGTATATCAAAGGGTGTGCTTGGGTATAATAAGTCGTACATGGAGATAATGTATGATCAATAAAGAATCTACCACTTCTAGTAAAAGAAGAGAAATGTCCTATTTGATTCGATAAATGACAACCCAGTGGTCCTTGGCCAAGGCAGAATAAAATTAGAAAGGAGTTTCTAATTTGGATTATTTGGTGTTGTGCATGTAAGAGTCGAAATACATATAATTAAATAAAATAAGTCTTGACAGTAATTCCATGTCTTATATTTAATTGGGACATTGTATGGTGGAAGGATTGAATTATACGGTAACTATTTACTCAAAGGTTCTTTTATGATTAATGTTGAAATCTATATTATCTGGAAAGTCGTTGATCGCTAGGGAGGCTTATCCCTATTGTAGAATAAATATTATTTATTTAAATAAATTAATAATTTAATTTATTTATTTAAATAAGATTAGAATTGTTCTAATTGATTTATTCACAACCGGTTTAATATGGAGAACCTAAAGGGTCACACCATAAAAGGAAGAATAATTATTTAAGAAGTAAATGGCATAATCGTAATAATAAGTTAAGTATATTTAATTTAATCTATGGTAATAGAATAAATTAAATAGCTTAATATTTATTATTTAATATTTTGGAAATATTAAATATAAATTAATAAGAGGAGTCTTATTATTATTATTACTATTATTATTATTTAATTCCTAAAGGAGTTTGGGAATTAATTAATAAAAGTACTCTCATTTATTCCTAATAAGATTAGGAGGCTAATTAAATAAAAGTTTAATTAATTGTTCCTAATAAGATTAGGAGCCTAATTAATTAAAGAAATTTAATTAATTAGAATAAAGCCCAATTCCTTAATTGTTAAGGAGGGTTGCCTACATCTATAAATAAGAGGAGTCTTATTATGGGTGGGGTGGAGACTTTCACAAACACTTGAATACGTAATTCCAATGGTTGGAGAGTACGCTTTTTCTATAGAGATAGAAACTAGGGTTTTGCCAAATACCATCTTCTTGAATCCTTCTTCTTCCTTGGTGGATCACATCTAGAGGCCAAACACTTGGGTGGCTAACGTTGATCAAAGGAAGGAACCAAACCCTGTGGATTCAAGTTGGACGCGAAAGGATTTGGAGGTGAACTCGTACCTGAGGAAGCTCGAATCTTCAAGGGTATGATTCTTGTGCATTATCTTTTCATTTAATTAATAATTGTGCATAAAGGGTGATGCGGGTATATGGTTTGTAAAATTTTAAACTCTGATTTTTACACGTTTCCTCTTATTTTATGCAATTTGATTGTGTCCATGAATATTACAAACCTAACACTAGGTTCATAGGACCGTTCGAGATTTTGAGGCGAGTCGGTGAAGTGGCGTATGCGATAGCGTTACCTCCTGAACTTGAGCACATTCACAACGTGTTTCATGTGTCAGTATTACGACCGTATAAAACGGACTACAAGCACGTTATCTCCTATGAACCAATTCAAGTCGAGAAAGACTTATCGTGCGAGGAAGTTCCTATCCGGATACTAGATAGAAGGAATGGGTTAAGAATAAGATTATTCATTCCGTTAAGATTCTCTGGAGGAATCACGCCGTAGAAGAAGCTACGTGGGAGTTAGAAGAGAAAATGAGAGTGAATTATCCATTTTTATTTGAGTAACCTTATTTTTACAATTCCGAGGACGGAATTTTTGTAAGGGGGGAGGGATTTAACGTCCACGAATTTTAAACTCCTTATTAATTAAATATGTGATTTAATTTTAATGAGTTAGTTTTGTGAGTTTATTTAAACCTTAAGTGGTTATGTGAATTTATGAATTGATTAAAGGGAGTCATAATAGTTATTTAAATTAGTGGACTAACCCTAAGGCTTTAATATCAAGAAATTGATAGGATTCTTAATGATTAAATATTCAATTTATTTGAATATGGTGGCACGAGTTGAACATATTGAATTATGTCAAGTATGGGTATATCACAATTGAAGAAGTTAAATTATCCCATATGAAACTTATGTGGTGATAAAATTGGAACTGACTTGAAGCTAACCTATTTTGGCATTTGCCAGGGACCTACAGGCATTGCTACCATCCCAAAGAATACAAAATGGCGCGCATTGCTATAGTGTCCATCCGAGACAAAGTTAAGTTCTCATTATAGGAAATGAATTGGAACATTAGTGTAATGTGTGACATGCATAGAATTATATAATAAGAATATATTCTAATGATATGGAGTATCAAGTAGTGCAATAAAATCATAAGTGATTGTTAAATAGAAATAAATGAATATATGTGTATCCCAGAAATTGGAAAAGAAGTTATGTGTGTACACTGAATATATAATATTAAATAATGTTATTATATGCCCGTGTGAGTAGAAGAGATAGTTATGAAACTACTCGGACAATAATACTTAACTGCATTATTTTACTACGTGTATTTAATATACATGTGTTATATAATGTGAGTAAATAAATAAATCCCAAATTTCCTTTGTGTAGTAGTAGTAACACATTTATATTACATTATGGAAATTATAGTGTCCAAACCAAGGTTTAATCAAGCTTGTTGCTGAGTTTTTCTTCCTTGTCCCAAAATGATTGTCACCAAGTACATGAATAGTAGTGTAAAGCTAATTTACGTATTTTCCAAAGAGCTAGCAAGCCTACTCCATCTTCACCTCAAAATCAACCAACATAGATGGGGAGTGGGATTCATGAGTAGAATTACCAACCCTCACCAACTCTCTCTTAACCCTTGTGCGTTCTTGAAAGCCAATGGTTTGATTTGTGAGGCAATGGCATTATCTAGATAATCATCCTCCTATAAATGGGGCATCATCCTTCCTTGTTATAATTTGCTGAGAATTAGTTTGCTAAGAGTGAGTAGATTGATAGAGAGCACCTAAATTGAGTCACAAAGGTATAACTTCTATTCTCATGTTTCATTTTTGATAAATTGATTAATGGGTTGATTCTTTGAATTAAGCATGTAATAGTTGATATTTGATTTGGGTTATGTTGTTAAGTGTTATACAAGCTTCTAAATGTGTGGGGTTATATTAGAAACCCTTTCCATAAGGAAATTTTATGATTGGTTGCTGAATTGCAAACAAAGTCTACTTACTGTCTCTAATGCAGATCGCCAAGCAATTTTAACCCTAATTGTATTAGGGTCAGCAGCAATTGCTACTGTAACCTAAAATTAGTTTTATTTCTGGCATTGCGCAACTGCGCCCTAATGGTACTAGGGCACCAGCTCTGATGTTTTCTATTTTATTTTTGATTCATGCTAACTTGTTAGCACATGGTAGAGCAAGCTTGTAAACTATTTTAGCACTCACATATAAGCATGTGCATGTAGTATGAACGAGTATGATAATGTTAGTACAATAAGTCTAATGCATAGAAACACTAAGAGATTTAGATTCTGATCTTGAAAGGAGGTTAACATGACTTAACTCCTTATGATAAGAGTTTTGAAGTTGTCTTATATGTGTTATCTTTCATCATTCATGCTAAAATGATTTCAAAGACAACCTTGGACATGTTTTCAAACATAAGTTACATATTATGTGAGGACTTAGATACTAAAGTAGTAAGATGTCATGTTATAGATATATCACTCCTAAACATGATCCATATGTATTAAGCATGATGATTACATGACCTATTTATATTTTAATGACATATAGATGGTAAGCTAAACTTGTGGTAATGAACTCAAGTATGATTATGTGTTATATGTGAAACTCTAGCATGTATGTATGTTAAAATGTATGTGTGATTAGTGTGTTAGAGTTGGATCAAGTCGGGAGCGGAAGCTCAATCCTCGTCTCAGCGAGGGATAAGCCTTGCAATGCTGTTTGTCCCTAAGCTTAGACCAAGCAACATTGCTTGGGCCCCTCTACCTTGCCAAGATGATCTATTTTTGGTCTGAAGTATTAAGGTATGCTTATATGATTACTTTACTTTGTAATGTATGACCAATATGTCATATAATGTGTTGAGAAGCATGCTATGTGATGACTTAATTCTTTTAAGTGTAGACTCGTACTAGTTTACACATACTAATTAGAAAGACCGACTTGTTAATGTTAGGTCGTTTCAACGCAAGTAACTAAAGCTAGAATTATATTGTAGCTGAGCAAACAAGCAAGTTCCCTAAACTTACTCCAATTATTATTGAGCAAGTTTCCTAAACTTACACAAACTTTGGATTTTGTGCAAGTTCTTGAATTTCATACGATTCGTATATTGAATGCAAGTTCCCTTAAACTTCACCATTTGATTGTGCAAGTTCCCTTAAACTTCACCATTTGATTGTGCAAGTTCCTTGAACCCTACTTTTGTTAAGCAAGTTTCCCTAAACTTACTCTAAATTATATTGAGCAAGTATCCGAATTTATTGTGTTGCAAGTTTCCTAACTTACACAACTTTGAGCTTGTGAAAGTTTTCCTATCCTTCTCGTATTGCATTGAGCAGGATATTGTTGAATTGAAAGTTATTCATTTAAGCTTGAAATCTTATTTCCAAGCATGCTATTAAGTGGTTTAATTACTTTACAGTTATTCCACATCGATATTATTGACATTCACACTTAGTGCACTTAAGCTCGTACAGTCTTGCACTTGTACATCATTAAAAGTTCAATAATTCTTGAACTGTGGTAAATAGAGTCTGAACCTTTTGTCCGGTCAAACAAGCCTATGAAGTTTTATAAAAGATATCCAAACCAATTGATGGTAAGGATTCTTAGACTGAAAGAACACCCCTCTTATGATAGGGGAGTACCCCAGGTATCTAATATAAGATACAACAGAGCAGATTTAAATGTTATGCATATACATAGGGTACGTAAGGCTGATCCCCTCATGTACTTATTCTGTAGTCAGTAACCAAAGGGTCAATTAGCTATTGATTCCATCGGAGTGTTATAGTTCAAAGTCTATTTGACTAGCAGTTATTCTAAAAGCAATCATTATCTTTGCTTGCTAATATTCATATTGTTGAATCCTTCAAATATTCATATTGTTGAATCCATCAAATATTCATATTTTCGAATTTATTTCCAGATATCTTTCCATTCATCATGATATATCCTTATTGTTGTATTTAAATTTGTTGAGCAAACTTGTTGTTCATCCTTGCTATATCATGAATTATATTGCAGCTAAGCCCGAGACCTCAGGGAAGGACAAGGGTAAAGGGAAGATGTAGAGTAATGGCAAAGAACAGACTTTATTTTGTGCCTAGTTTAAATTACTATTATGTAATATGAACCCTAATATCTACTTTAGGGTATGTTTGTAAGAATATTTTAAGGTTATCGTATCTTGAGACTAGTAACACCTTTTGAATGAACGATGTACGTTTATTATATTCCGCATTTTAGTTATTGTATGTTGTTTAGAGGTGGATGTTTGTAGTTTATCGTGATGACCAAACCGGGGTTAGAGGACCCGGATTTGGGGGGGTCACATAGGGAATCCAAGTGATGACATCAGCTGTCAATAACTCTAGTTGCAGGCCACAATGAGTAAAATCCTCAGCTACAGGGACCTTCGCCAGTACGGAATGATGACATCTCCATCCTCGTGGATAGATCTCCATGCTTATCACACTCACATGATGCAAACATGGGAGCCTCTCATAGGCCTAGAACTGCCAATACAAAGGCAAACATCTGCTGTCAGTCAACACTCTTAACCTGTACATGGGAAATCACAAGAGAAATACACACCAACAGAAATGAGTAAAATCCTAGCCAAGCCTCCGTCAAACCCTGCGAACGCATGCGCATACCCGTGAGGAAATAGGCGAAAGTGTAGGAACCCCAATCATACTCTACAATACGGTCCATATCTTGTTTGGCGCTCACAAAAGTGAATGACACCGTAGAAGAGTTATCAGCTATGAAGCAGCCCCTAATGATCATCAGGAACAATCGTCAAAGAATGCGATCCTTAACCCTCACGTCATCAGGTATGGGCTCACTCAACAGCCCGCTCATAATATCTATGCTCAAAGGATCTGTATGAACGGTCCTACCCTTGAGCACCTCAGCCAGGACTCTTAACAAGGATCTGACGGCAGTCGGGGTAATATCCGTCGTACATGGCACCGGCACCCCTCCAAACTCCATCCCTGTGATAAATTTTCAATCCATGGGCGTCATCATCACCTCACAGTCCAATAAATAGAGAGACTGAGTCTGGTGAAACCAGTGCTCAGACAATGCCCTGAGATAACCCCGGGGACAATAACAGGGAATGATGGAAAAGAACGCCCCAAAACCCCAGCCATGCACAATCGCTCGATAGTCAGGATGCAGAGCATGATATGTGGAGTGAATTCTGAACTAGTTCCCTCTAGGCTATGTGAAGCTGGGAACCTACATCATAAAGCAGATCAACATCAGAATCCTTACTCCTCATTAATAAGAAAGAAGGAAGATCAAAATCCAGCTTTTACCTCAATTGAATGCAAGTAAACTGAGGGGTGTCGACTCAAATCTCCCAGAAGCTCTGGAATCATCACCTGAATGCATGGGAAATCCCTACGGGGAACATGAGTAGCAAGAGCGGGGTTCGCAACTGGTACATCCTCCTCCTCGTCCTCAACATCCGGTACCTCAACCCGGACAAGACGTATCACCGCCTCCACCGAACGACGAGGCTGTCTAACAGAACGTGGTTGAGGCACATCAGAATTCCTCCTCCACACACTTGAAGTGGTCCTGTGGGAACTACTCGGCTAATCTGGATCCATATATCTAAACACAAGTCTCCAAATCACCTCAGACAGGGTGTGGTAAACTCTAACCTGGAGCTTTTTCATATGCATTTTATGACTACATGCATGCATGCATTACTTTAACATACGCCTACAGTAGAGTTAAAAATGCATGATTACTCAATGCCTACATTTGGAAAATTTTTGCCATAGTCCCCTTTGTAAATAAGACTATCCACATGCGCATAGGCATGACTAAGTGGCCATTCAGTAGCACACCTACCTACAGTCATAAACATCCTATATGCATTACACTATAAAAGTCAAAATCCGTAAGGGTAACTTAATTACCAGGATTACTTTGCGTTACCACCTTTGCTCATTTGTCCTCAAATAGGATAAGAAATAGTAGAAAAAAGGTGCCAATATGACTATTTCAAAAGTTGAATTTTTTACATCATTATGTTCAGCATAGTTTAATACTAACATTTACTATGTTGAATATTGTTTATCATGTCATATAAGCATGCATATTCACTTCTATGTGTTTAGATGCATTTCATGTGATAAGTCATTTTCCAACGGATAAAAACTGGAAAAGAAGACATGCATACGTTACCAGGACAGTGTAGAACACTTGTACGGTGACATAATTTGCAGAAAGACGCCTAAACTCAGCAAATTTGAAGAAGAGCTCTTGAATTTCCTTCATGGCGCAACGTGAAAATGACTTGGGAAAGCAACCTGCAGGTTTAAAGTACCCACAGTTGGCCGTAGGTGTACCTATGGCTGCCACAGGTGTATCTGCATCTCATTTGGGTGGGGCCCACCCCTCCGGATCGATCCAATTCAAGTTGCAAAGGAGTTCTCACAAGCTGAAAAGGCCAAATCAAGAATAAAAACACTACACAATTGAGCAGAATAGCCTGAAATCCTGGTTTTCTCAAGCCAAACTTTGGCTTCACATACCACTTATGAATTCACCCAAACACAGGGTACACTATACCAATGATCTCAACTACTGCAAACTACATTCGGCAATACCTCACGAAGGTTCGATGCCATCAATTCAAGGTCGTAGTCCTAAAACCTTTTCCCTAGTGGGTCTTCATACAATCTATCCGTTTATATACACGTCAACAAAGGTCAAGCAACCTTGACGTTATCCCAACATGGATCTCATCCGTTGATGAACATGTCAGCAAAGGTCAGGCAACCCTAACAACGCCAACTGTTGGCAGTAACTCCGACAGAACAGCGAAAAGACCTGGAGTTATAAACCAAGGAAGAACATCCTCATCGGGGAGAACCGATGATGGAATATTTTATACACATCCTCAACAGACAAAACACATTTCCATAGAGTCTCTTGTACATGAGAGATACATCTTCAATGTGAAGTCTATATCAAGGATTAAGGACTTTGGTGATTACTCCAATGCTAACATCCTGGAAGTTCCTAGTAGCTTTGGATCGCATATCCAAGATAGTTCATCAGGGTTATCAGTAATGACTGCCAAACCCGGAAGAAGTCAGGGGAGCCGGCAGTCATCCCACCATGTTGAAGAACAATCCAACAAACCACATACATTTGCATCATGTTGTTGTACATTGCATCATGATATCTTGACATATTTCAAGTGTCTAGTATTCTTTATCATATCCATGCCATTGCATTGCATGAATATGATAAAGAGGGGCATCTGTAGACACTCGAAATTTTCATTCTCATTACTTAACATTACAGAGGCGTAATCATCTTTCGAGATAACCACGGAAGATGTACTCAATTCCAATCCAGGAAACAACACTAGGAGATTCAGTTTTAACCTCGGAGATTACCCCGAGGAATGCAGTTCAAGTTCCGAAAATCCCACAGGAGGAGGCCGTTTCATCTTAGAGATAACCCCGAGATATTCAATCCCAAAAATAACATCGAAAGTTTTAGTCTCAACCTTGGAAATGACACCAAGGAGTGCAATTGCAGTTCCGAAGATAACCCCGGAGATGCTTGTTGTAACTCATGTAGTCAGCTTCAACCTCGGAGACAACACCAAGGCACTCAATTCCAACCCTGAGGACATCTCAGAGACAACCCTGAGGACATCTATTACTTGCAGCAGCCCAATCTTAGAGATAACCCTGAGAACCGACTACTTTATTAGCCCAAACCGGAGATAACCCTGGTGAGGGGTAAAATCATCATTTTTCCACCTCGATTCCACACACGTGCCGTCTCAACACATTTTAACATACATTCTACACAGCAATGTCCCACAAGAGCCAAATAGCTGCAATCCCCAGTGACTACTACACAAAATAGTACACCAGATAGAATTTGAAGCTTGAAGACCAAGGACATGGTCCCATCTTCCTGACTTCTTACAACCTCTAATCCCATGTCATTTGTGTAGCTCTCGACAACAACAGTCCGAAACAGGTCTTATACACCTCAATCGGATGCCCGGATTAAAGTTCTGAAAGTTCGAGCAGACATCACATAGTATGCGTGCACGTACTTTGAGATAATAGGACTTCATGGAGCAAGGGGTGCCCCGAGCAAACAGTATCTGCTGCAAATGCAGTGTTCCTCTGACTCCCCCCTCTATAAATAGAGGGCTTGGGGTGGCCATTTTGTAAGAAAAAACGGTGAGGAAGCCCTATCCAATTTGCTCTTTACACACTATATACTGAGTGCTTTCTCATTTTAAACTCTTGTGAGCTTATATATTGCTATATTTTTACTGGTGGGAACCGAGTGTTCATCCATTTAAAGCTATAGAAGTCTTCTTTGGCAGTCCACTGTAAGCCTTCTTACACTTCTTAAAGCCTTTCTCTTCTACTATGCACACACTTTTCTTCACGTTGAGAGTCGTGTTGCGTGTGTATGCCCGGACTTTGGTCCGTGGTTTTTTATTTTCTTTTGTATATATATATATATATATGGACATACATTATCGAGTTATGCCTCGATTGAGCTTGGACTCACGTCCGGAGCGTTTATTTGCTTATATATATATATATATATATATATAAAACGTTGTCGAACTCTATTCGATGAGCCTGGATTTTATATCTAGAGCGTTTACTACTTTTATATATGTATATATTTATATATATAAACTATTATCGGATTCTATTCGATGAGCCTAGATTTTATATCCGGTACATTTACTACTTTTATATATATATATAGCGACATATCGCTAAAATGATAAACCGAGCTGGATCGATATATATATATCCGTTTAGTATTATATATATATATATATATATATATATATATATATATATATATATATATATATATATATATATATATATATATATATTCTCGTCAGCCTTTTATTTACTGCCTTTTATTGCTTTCTTTACATTTCGTCCCGCCTGGAGTTTACTTCGTGGCGGTTGATCGTATTTACTGCTTTATTAACATTTTTGATCCCCCATGGAGGTGCTTCATGGTGGTTGATCATGTATATATATATATATATAATTTCTTACAACTTTCATATAAACTGCTACATCATGTGAGCCTAGGAATCATGTAATCACAAGTTCAGTCTCCTCAATCTAGATTCAGTTCCCTTAATGGACATTTTCGACTGTAATCAGCTTGTAAATTATTCACGGTGTTTGAATTTCCTTGGATGGCTTTCATGCCCATAAGGAGTTCGGCACTGCTATATATATTATTTTCTCGAAGATTCTTCGCATCTCAAAAATAAAAGCAATCAAGCCGAACAATTAATAAAATGGAAGTATCAAAGGCCTCAATTACTATTGAGCATAAGGGTTTGAAAAAACCTCTTTTACAAAACATCATTGCTATATCTTGTTAAAACTGAATTTTTACACAAATTCAAACCCTTTGTATATAGGTGTGAACGAGGCATAGCACTACTTCCAAATAATTGCACATTGACCCACACACACACGCATTCATATAACAGTTTAATTGAAAAGTAGTGGTCACCATGGTAAAACGGATGTCGGGGGGTGCCTAACACCTTCCCTCCGCATAAGCAAGTCCCCGGACCTTAATGAATCTCAATTTCACAGACCAGTTTAACAGCGTTATATCACGTGGTCAATGTGCAAACCTTTTCTCGGTTAAGTTGGTGCAACAATTTAAAAATACCAACTGGCGACTCTTACAGTCCAATCGTCGACATATAAATGTCAGACCTTTTCATAACTTGTTTTTTCAAACAAAACTCACCTAACATGAGAACACCAAAAGAAAAGAACAGAAAAGGGACAATAAAAATCCCGACATCGACAATCCTCTCAATTACGTGTTCAGTAAACCCATGTTAAATTGTCGGTTGTCCAGATGGAAGTTGATCATACAGCAATTTGACATCGTCTACGTGATGCAAAAGTCTATTAAAGGTCAAGGAATTGCAGATCAACTGGCCGATGCACCTTCAGGGAATTTTAAACCCTTAGAAACATACTTCCCCGATGAAGGGGTAATGACGGTGTAGTAACATCATCAGTACGATACACACCAATCATGGAAAATGTATTTTGATGGAGCTGTTAACATGGAAGGTTCTGGAGCTGGAGAAGTTCTAGTATCCGGTACGGGGGAGCAGTATCTCGTCGCCGTCAAATTGTAGTTTGTCAGCACCAACAACACAGCTGAGTATGAAGGCTGTAACATGGGGCTAAAAATTGCCCAATCAATGGGCATCAGGTGGTTAACTGTCTTTGGAGATTCAGAATTGGTAATTAGATAGACCACATGAATCTATCACACCAAAGAACTACATTTGCTGCCTTACCATTGACAAGTTTTACAGATGGCTTTGGAGTTTGAAGAAGTAACCTTCCTTCACATTCCTCGGAATAGGAATGATTTTACGGATGCGCTAGCAACTTTGGCCTCCTTGATCAACATACCTGATAAGGAAAACATGCAAAGCATTCCATTTTCCATGCGAAAGCCTCCAGCCTATAGGAATTATATTGGAGAAGTATCGGATGAGATACCTCCCATCCAATACCCTTGGTATCAGCACATCAAGGAGTACTTGCGAGATGGATCTACACCGCTAAGGCGAGCCCGGCCGAAAGAAGGTGGATCCATTGATTAGCTATGAAGTTCTACCTGAGCGGAGATGCACTCTATAAAAGAGATGCAGGACAAGGTCTCCTCAGATGTTTAGACAAGGACCAAGCTCAGAGACTCATGGATGAGATCCATAGTGGAGTATGTGGCCCACACATGAGCGGCCCTCTACTTGTTAAAAAGATCCTTAGAACATGGCATTATTGGCTCTCACTTAAAGCTGACTGTGATGATCACGTCAAGAGATGTTATCAATGTCAAATTCATGGGAATGCAATCCATGCCCCTCCGAGGGAGCTCCACAATATGAGTTCACCTTGGCCTTTCTCAATGTGGGGATTGGACGTGATCGGGCCCATCGAGCCCAAAGCCAGTAATGGGCATCGGTTTATCTTCACCATTATCGACTACTTCACCAAGTGGGTAAAAGTAGGCTCCTTCCCCAGGGTTACCAAAGAAGTCATCATTGCTTTCATTAGAAACAATGTCATTTGTTGATATGGACAACCAGAGGTAATTGTGTCAGATAATGCTAAGAACCTCAACAAAAAAAGGATGGAGGAATTGTGTAGTAAATTCCACATCAAACACCTTAACTCCATCATTTATCATCTAAAAATGAATGGTATTGTTAAAACGGCTAATAAGAACATCAAGAAAATCATGCAAAAGATGCCCGCCAATTATAAAGGATGGCCTGACCTCTTGCCTCTTACTCTATTAGCCTATAGAACTTTAATGCGTACTTCCATTGGGGCAACCCCCCACTCATTGACCTATGGGATGGAAGTAGTGCTCCCCATAGAGGTGGAAATGGAATCCCTTAGAGTGTTGATAGACGCTCAACTGGATGAAGACCAATGGTTACAAGACAGGTATCACCAATTGTCTCTAATAGACGAAAGGCGAAGTGATGCTATCTTCCATGGTCAGTTATACCAACAAAGGATCGCCAGATCCTACAACAGAAAAGTCTGACTACTTCAGTTTAAACAATATGACTTCATTTTGAAGAAGATCATTGACAACCAAGATCAATCAAAGGGAAAATTCGCTCCAAACTGGGAAGGCCCATTTATTGTCAAGGAGGTATTGATAGGAGGTGCTCTCAGATTACAGGAAATGGACGGCGATGAATTTCCACAACTCATCAACTCAGACACAGTGAAACGGTACTATGTCTGAAGTTACCATTAAGCAAACATCCTGGTTTTGGATCACCAGATCACCAGTCATTTTAGGTTTTCTAACCCTTTCTACACACAACCTTTCTTCATACCCATTTGCCTCATCAGGGAAACACACTCTTCAAGCCAGCAGTCTGGTTTTCAGATCATCAGATCTTTCGTTCAACTTCATTTCAAACCTTTCAGGTTATCCCGCCAGGGATTAAACCTTTCAAACCCGCAGTTTTGTCCCACTACCGATAAGACTTTTCACACTTACAGTTTATCCTGAACATAAGATCAAACTTTTCCCCCGCAGTTTGTCCTGAACATGGAATCAAACTTTTTCGGCTGCAAATCATCCTGAACATGGGGTGAACTACGTAGACCTGATCTCCCCGATACCTGGGAGTACGTAGGCAACCATTTTATATGGCTCGGTCGTAACAAAAACAAAAAAAATAACCAAAACATTTCTACACCCTTCTATACAAACAAAAATCACAAAAACATTCCTACACTTTCTACCCTTTCTACAATTCTGTGGATATACGAGCTATCAAGTCCAACATGGCATGATGCTCTCCTGACCAAGGGTATTTACACGAGCCAACAGATTTATAGCCAACTGCATGGTGACATGATGCTCATCAATATATACACTCATCTTGGCAATTATTCCAGTAGTAAGGGATCTCACTGTAGTACTATCTATAACTGCTACATCCCAGGCAGATATGGCAGCATCCCACTCAACAATCAATGCATATCTGAATGATCTGGCTTCATCCCGCTCAGCAATAGCAATGTCTCTATGAGCTACAACCTCCTATCTCTCCAATAGAGCGGTATCTCTCCCATCAAGAGTTTTCAACATCAAGGCCCTAGCCTGATATCTCTCAAAGGTCATCAGATGAAGACTCTGCTCTAAATACTGTGTTGAATGTTGGATCATAGTAGCACTCATACTGGGAGAATCTACAAGAGCTGCTGTCAACCCAGTAAATAGCTCATCCTTGGTGGGAAGATCAATGTCCTCTGTGGGCTCCCCATCATCAGAATCAATCTCTGACACTGTGGATACTACCGCAATAGATGTTGTCTCTGTCTCCATCCATGCAGAATACTCTGATGAACAGCCCGGATGGCTAACAGAAAATGCAGCTAGCTCACACTGATCCCAATAGGCATATAACCTGGATATGTCCTCTGCTGACAAGTGGCGGGAAGCCAAGCGCTATCTCAATGCCCCCTCAAAAGAATGGAAGTCCAAGAACTGGTCAAACTATGACATCACAGCCAGAGGGTGGTAAGTAGTCATGCCCTTCAAACCAGCCAGAGGTAGATAATCCATGCCAGGAGCATGAGTAATGAAGCTATAGGGTGAACTAAGCCCTATACACGGCAGAATATCAAATGGATATGCGATCCCTGCCAAGAATACCGACCAAGATGTAGCGTTTATGCACTCCGCTGGCTGGAAGGAGTAAGACATAACTATATCATGGGTAAAACAATACCCGTGTCGTCGAAAAGTGTCAATCGATCTCAGGTGTGACATGAACCACACGTACAACATGACCGAGCTACCTATAAATAGCCCTGCATGGTAGGTGCTGCAATATATGGCTGATCTCATTGTCTCTGCTATAATTATCGGCACAATGGTGTGACCCTCCCTGAGAGCTCTCACTGCCATAATGACACCAATGTCCAGCTCATCCATATACCGTGCCATGTACACGTATGACAATACACACATCAACAATACGTCTACTTTGGCTACACTCCAATGGTCCTCCAGCATGGTAAAATCCCCGGAGTGCCGTGTATAACTATCCTCTGAGCCAAATCTGTTCATCAGAAAATGCTAGGATACCACGTGGCTGGATGTGATCTCATCCTACACTACTCTATGCCTCAGCCCGGTGAGGGTCATAAACTGTCGGCTCATATCGCCGATAGCCATCCGCGCACAAGGTCTGTCTAATGGCAGTGCCATCAACCGTGCATACTCCTCTAAGGTAGTAGTTAACTCATGGATACCAAACTGGAAAACCTGCCTCTTTGGTATCCAGTGCTCCATCATACCATTTACAAAGCCTGGGGGAACCTGAAACATCAGGAGGGTCATAGAATGCTGCAATAACTGATCTACGTTCACCCTGTCTGGAGGTGACATACTATCATACCACGATCTCAGACGGGATGCCACCAACACTGTTGGGGTATGAACAATGCGGCTAACTGTCAAGGAAGACATCTGTGTGGGCCGTATCATAAGACCATCCAGGGGTCAATGCTGAATATCTCTGGATATACATACATATGCATAGCATAATACATGCATGATAAATAATAGATGAAATTCTGATGTAGGGAATAACAGTATATACATTCCTAAGTACATTATCATCTAATATATCTTTGTACAGCTAAAAATATAGGGAAATGGAGCACAGACGCCCAACAACTAAAAGAAAAGATATAGCGAGAATGGGGCACAGCCACCTAGTATCTAACAAAGGCCTATCAAAAGATATAACAAGAATACACATCAGAAGAAGACAATAGTGTCAATGTCTACATCATCAATCCTGTCCACCTGATGTAACTCCTCCTGAGTTACTGGATCTCCATCAACGGGGATATCAGGCTTATACAATAGAGGATCTGCACTGACAAAGCCATATGGGTCACCTGAAGGGCCAGCACCTGAGCTGGAATGATTAAAAATATCTGCCTCTGAAGGATCTCTGCCCAAATGTCGGATAAAGAAATGTGCCCGGTCCTACTATTGGGTCAAACTGTCAATCTGTGTTAAATGAGTCAGATCTCTAAAACAGGCCATCCAATCCATCATTATCATGGATCCAGGAACCATATCCCCCATAAACTGAGTGGCGCGAGTCTGGGCTCTGATGGTACAAGGGGACCACCAATGCTGGAACATCTCCTGAGTATAAGGACCCTCTGACAGTGCAAAATTGTCAACACCCATCAATGGGATATCAATGACGGGTGACTGTGAAACAGGCTAATAACGCCTGGCTGGAGACAAGATCAGTATACGAATCTCCCCTATGGTGTTCCTAATAGCACGCTCTCCTAAATAGAGCTCCCATCATCCATCAGTGAAGAAGGGAATCCTACGAGTGGAAATCATGTATTCGACACCAGTCGGGTATCCATCCTTAAACCCAATGGGCAAATGTTCCCAAGAATAGGGAATCCATTTGATAGCATCAGCTGTCAATAACTCCAACTGTAGACGACAATGGGTGAAACCCTCAGCTACAGGAACCTCCGTCAATATGGAGTGATGCCATCGACATCCTCATAGATAGGTCTCCAAGCCTAGCACACTCACAGGACGTAAACATGGGAGCCTCTCGTCAAGCCCTGCGAACGCTTGTGCATGCCCCTGAGGAAATAAGCGAAGGTGTAGGATCCCTAATCATACACTCCGATACGGTCCACATCTCGTGTGGCGCTCACTAAAGCGAATGATACCGTAGAAGAGTTATCTGCTATAAAGCAGCCCCTAATGATTATCAGGAACAATCGCCAAAGAATGTGATCCTTGACTCTCACATCATCGGGTATGGGCTCACTCAATAGCCCACTCATAGCATCTACGCTCAAAGGACACATGCTATAATCTGCCCCGCCTTGAGCGCCCAATGAGACTCCTAGCAAGGATCGAATGACAGTCGGGGTAATATCTGTCGTACATGGCACTGGCGCCCCTCCAAACTCCATACCGATGATAAATTGCCAATCCATCGGCATCATCATCACATCACAATCCAAAAAATGGAGAGACTAAGTCTGGTGAAACCAGTGCTCAGACAATTCCCTGAGGTAACCCCAAGGACAACGATGGGGGAGGATGGAAAAGAACACCCCAAAACCCCAGCCATGCACAATCGCTCAATAGTCAGGATGCAGAGCCTGATATATTGAGTGAATCTTGAACCGATTCCCTACAGTCAGGTGAAGCCGGAACCCAGATCATAAAAGTAGATCAACATCAGAATCCTTACTCCTCATCAATAGGAAAAAAGGAACATCAAAATCCATCTTGTACCTTGTTTCCATGCAAGTAAACTGAGGGGTGTTGAATCAAATCACCCATAAGCTTTGGGATCGTCACTTGAATACTTGGAAAATCCCTACGGGGAACATAAGCAGCAGGAGCAGGATCCGCAATAGGTACATCCTCCTCCTCTTCCTCGTCCTCAACATCTGGTACCTCAACCCAGACAGGACGTATCACCGCCTCCGCCAGACGACGAGGGTGTCTAACTGAACGGGGTGGAGGCACATTAGAAGCCCTCCTCCGCACACCTGAAATTGTCCTGCGGGAACTACTCGGCTGATCTGGATCCATATATCTGGACATAAATCTCCAAATCACCTCAAAAAGGGTGTGGTAAACTCTAACCTGGAGCTTTTTCATGCATTTTATGACTACATGCATGCATGCATGCATTACTTTAACATACACCTACAGAAGAGTTCAAAATGCATGTCTACCCAATGCCTATATTTTGGAAAAAATTTGCCATAGTCTCCTTTGTAAATAGGACTATCCACATGCACATAGGCATGACTAGGTGGCTATTTAGTAGCACACCTACCCACAGTTATAAATATCCTACATGCATTACACTATCAAAGTTGAAATCTGTAAGGGTAGCCCAATTACCAGGATTACTTTGCTTTACCACCTTAGCTCATTTGTCCTCAAATAGGATAAGAAATAGCATAAACAAGGTGCCAATTTGACTATCTCAAAAGTCTAATTTTTTCACATCATTATGTTCAACATGGTTAAATACCAACAGTTACTATGTTGAATATTTTTTATCAAGTCATATGAGCATGCATATTCACTACTATGTGTTTAGAAGCGTTTCATGTGATATTTCATTTTCCAACGAATAAAAACTGGAAAAGAAGACATGCATGCGTTACTAGGGGAGTGTAGAACACTTGTACGGTGATAGAAATTGCAGAAAGACGCCCGAACTCAGCAGATCTGAAAAAGATCTCTTGGGTTTCCTGTGTGGCGCAACTTAGAAGTGAATTATGAAAGTAACATGCAGGTTAAATCAACCCATGGTTGGCCGCAGGTGTACTTATGGCTCCCCTGGGTGGGGCCCACCCCTCCGGCTCGGTACAGTTCGAGTTACAACGGAGGTCTTGCAAGCTAAAAAGGCCAAATCCGGAATAAAAATGCTACGCGGATGAGCGGAATGGCCTGAAATCCTGGTTTTCAGAGACCCAACTGCAGGTCCACCTGTCACTCATTGGTATTCGCCCAAACCCGGGGTTTACTATACCAATGATCATAACAGTTGTAAATTATCTTCGGCAATACCTCACGAAGGTCCAATACCATCAATGCAAGCTCATAGCTCCAAAACACTTCTCCTCAGCAGGGATGTCATCCGTTAATGCACATGTCAACGAAGGTCAAGCAACCTTGATGCTTCGCCCAGAAGGGATCTCATCCATCGATGCACACGTAGACGAAAGTCAAGCCGCCTTGACATCATTAGTCATTGGCATTTAAACCCAATGAAGCGTCAGGAACCATCCGAAGATCTCATCCGTTGATGTACATTTCAGCGAGGGTGAAGCAACCTTGGAAACACATACTGTTGGCAGTAACTCCAACAGAGCAGCAGAAGGACCTTCCTCATCGGGGAGGACCGATGATGGAATATGTTATACACATCCTCCTCAAACAAAACACATCCCCACAGAGTCTCTTGTACACAAGAGATACATCTTCAGTGTGAAGTTTGTATCAAGGATTAAGGACTTTGGTGATAACCCCAACGTCAAAATCCTGGAAGTTCCTGAGAACTTTGGATCGCACGTCCAAGACAGTTCATCAAGGTTGTGAGTAATGACTGCGAACCCCAGCATTCATCCCATCCTATTAAAGAACAGTCTAACAAACCACATACATTTGCATCATACTGCTGTACATTGCATCATAATTATCCTGTAACATTTCAAGTGTTTAGTATTCTTTATCCTATCCATTTTATTTCATTTCATGAATATGATAAAGAGGGGCAATTGTAGACACTTGAAATTTTACATTCTTGTTACTAACATTGCAAGAGGGAAAATCGTCTTTCAGAGATAACCCTGGAGGACAAAACAGTTCCAGTTCTGGAAATCCCACCGGAGAAGTCTTTTCCATCTCGAAGATAACCCCAACATATTCAATCCTGGAAATAACACCGGGAGTTTCAGTCTCAATCTCAGAGATTACCCCGAAGAGTGCAGTTGTAGTTCCAGAGATATCCCCGGAAAAGCTCTTTTCAACCTTTGTAGTCAGCTTCAACCTCAGAGATAACCACAAGGCACTCAATCCCCAAACCCAGAGATAACCCCGGGAGGTCAGGCACACTTCAGAGACAACCCTGAGGACATCCAGTACTTGCATTAGCCCAATCTCAGAGATAACCCTGAGCAACGACTGCTTTATCAGCCCAAACTGGAGATAACCCCAGAGAGGGCCAAAATCATCATTTTTCCACCTTGATCCCACATGCGTGCCATCTCAACACATTTTAACATATATTCTACACAGAAGTGTCCTACAAGAACCAAATAGCTACATTCCCGAGTGACTACTACACAGGACAGCACACCAGATTAAATTTGAAGCTTGAAGACCAAGGGCATGGTCCCATCTTCCTGACTTCATACAACCTCTAATCCCATGTCATTTGTGTAGCTCTCAACAATAACACTTTGTAAAAGGTCTTATACACCTCAATCAGAGGCCCAGATTGAAGTTCTAAAAGTTCGAGCGGACATCACGTTGCACGCGTACACGTACTTCGAGACAGCGGGACCCGTAGAGCATGTGGCACCCCGAGCAGCCGCAGGTGCATTTGCAACTGTAATGGCCCCAAAATTCATATAATTTAATTCTCGACTTCGATCGTTAACAATAAATTCAACCTCTAATTTTCCATCATTAAACGATAATACAACCATTGAAATTTGCGGAATAATAAAAATTTTATATTACAAACTATTCTCGTTCCCAAAACTTTTAACCTTTACATTTAAATATCTCAGAATCATTTTAATACTACAAGAGTTTATATCGCAAAACGATATTACAATTCAACATTAATACATTATTCGAAACCTTAAATATGATTCAAATAATAATAACTCAGCCAAAGTATATAAATCTTCAAGTATCACATCTGATTCATATCTTTCAAGTAGCACATAACTTTACCTTAAATCTTTAACCTGAAAAAGTGGTTATTTGCAAGGCTGAGCTCGACAACCCAGCAAAATCTAACAGTTTTCATGCATCACATATCACATAATAACATGCTTGATATACATCTCATAAATATTGAACTAACATAACATACATGTTATAGTTCATATAACAAGTATAAAGATTTCAAACAGTTTATCATTAAATTCACATAGCAAATAGGAACTGAAAGACTTGCCTTGATCTTTGTTTACCAATAACAGTTTAATAGCTTACAGTTATCTGCACTTCACGTGCCCTACACAATTATATAATCATACACATCCACTATTAGTCACATAGCGACGCATAGTAGTAATGTAAACTTTACTCTATATCTCATAAGTCCGATGACATCCAACTTTGGATATGCTTTAAACATCATATTAACCTATTTTTAAAAGTTATTGGAAACCCATTTCGGATAAGATAGACAGTCCAAAATAGTGTTCAAAAAGGGGCGTTGAAAACTATTTTTCATTCTTTCCCAGCTTTACCCTCTCTCGCTAAAACAGTCATAACTTTTCCATTTCAAAACATTTTTGAGTGATTCTTGAGCCCACGCGAAGCTAGCTTCCGGGACTACAACTTTTATTCTTTGACCATTTTCAAATTCTAAACACAGAATTCCAGAAATTCTGTGTAAAGTGACTGACCCGAGTTGGTTTTCCAGTTTTGACTTGGCTACTTTGAATGGTCAAAACTCTTTGTTCCGAAGTCAGAATTAGTCCGTTTTGGAGTCTATGGAAAGCTTATTCAGTGTATTATAACATAACAAAAGCCCAGAATTTTCTAAACAATCTAGCTAACCCTGAATTTTCGTTTTTGGATCAGCAGTCCACTAGTTTTTCGGACTTCTCGTTTTGGCATCCAAAACTCGCCTCGACTCGTTCCAACCCAAATTTCTTTACAAATAAGTCTTATTTAACATAATCAGACTCATCTAAGGTCTCGGCTCCATATATCTAATTACAATCATTAGAACTCATTTACATAATCAATTCCAAGCCAAAATAAACATAGTAAACTAACTAGTTTACTAACAAAACTAACTAAACTTCCAAAATTTAAACTTTAACTAACAAACTAAATACAATATTTAAAATAATAACATTACCAAAAATTAAATAAGAAATATACCCAAAAATACGAATTCCACAAACTAAATACGTACTCGACCAAGATTTAACTAAGGAGATCTTTATAAAAAATCATCCCACAACAAAGCCTTTTTCAAAATTGGAGGCCTTATTGTTGGTGAATGAAACAAAGGATCAAGCTCTTCTTTTTATAGGTTTAGCAAAGGGTAAAGTTCTCAATTTAGTTGATGTGGGACTTGGTTTATACTAATTCTAATTTGTTTATACTAATTATTCCTATTTTCAACATGCTAAGTGTATTCATTCATAACGAATTCATTTCTTAACCAATTCGATCCGTTCAAGTTGCGTTTTTTTATAGAGGAGAACAACAAGCATCCATCAATTTAAAGTTTCCATCACGAATTCATCATCAATTTAGTCCCAAAGTACACCAAAACACACATTACAATCAAAACCCAAATTCCTCTTCTTTAGTATAAATACATGAATTTGATTTCTGAAAAAAAAATTCTCGATGACCATTATCAAATTATAAATATCTAATAACATATATAACATCGTAACCCACAAATTTATTAACCAAAACTCCAATTTTAAAAGAAACTCAAGAACACATAAACTAGAAATATAAACTAGATTATGTACCTTTAATTCCTTAAGAAATAAAATTAACCTTATCAAGAAAATTATAATTTCTATTCAACCATTATAATCATAACATTATTTAACAAATTCTCACTCCTCTAATTTAATTGTTTAATTAAATTAGAATATAACAATTATACTTTCACGTAATAAAATACGATAAATCTCATCTATTTTATCACACTTAAATAAACTATCACATAATAATTTTCATCAAATATTTATTTAATAACATAAATATTCATTTTATTCCATAAAGTTTCCAACTAAAATATTTAATGTACTTAATAAATATTTTACTCGCATTATACTAACATTTATATTTTCATGCAATATATTACCTTCTCACTTTATTAAATCAATTATACTTGTATTAATTCACTATTTTTAATTAAGTGAATTATTCACACTATTTATGAAACTTAACTCATAATAATTTTCATCGCCCATGAAGGCATAATAATTAAAATTATATTGTCTCATAACATAATTTCAACTTAATTAAATTAACTAATATTATTTAATTTCTTTAATAGTTTAATTAACTATTAAATCTCATATTCTCCAACATATGAATATATAATTCTCTTCACACCAAATCATATAATTCAAAATATATACACTTCATAATAAGAATTTTAATTATTAAATTCTTATTTTATATAACTTATAAAAATTTGGGTTGTCACATCCTTCCCTCCTTATAAGGATTCCGTCCTCGGAATCAAAGAAACCCCCCTTACTCGATTTTCACCAAATCTCTTTTCAAAATTTATCTTTGAATATCTTCAACACATTACCTTAATATAAGTTTTATATTTCCTACTACATTACTTCAACAAATTCTAGGTTTTATTTCATAACTTTCATTTGAACTCAATTATATTTTGAGTATTATATATTTTTTAACCCATTCATTTCCTTCTCTAAGGATCGTTATCATAAACACTCGGGATATTACATTCACTCATTCTTCTAAGAATTTCGTCCTCAAAATTTTATTTAGTAATCTTCATTCAATCAATCAAAATAGATTTTACGTTAATATTTATTCATTCATTGGGTTCTATAACCACTTCTTTCCACAAAGATCTTTCTACAATTATTAAACTTTTCTATTAAAAGATTTACATTTTTTTTGATAACTCATCTCCTTCTCATTTTAAAATTTCTTTTCTCACTTATTCAATATATTCATCATTCAGTGTCGCATTCTACGACTTACTTCTTTCTAAGGAATATCATCCTTACCATATTCACTTCAGAATAACATGAATCCTTCTCAATTGCTCAATAATTGGGAAGCAGTATGAATAACTCAGGATTTTAAAAGATTATCCAATCATGCTGAGGGGTCACAAGACCATGAACTCATCTCTAGGTTTAATAGTGCTTCACCCCCGGTTCTTCACACTTTAAACCCTTTTAACGAATGTTTCTCAATCACAAAGACTGAAAACACCCTCTGCAAGTATTCTAGGTGATCAGCCTATCGTACCACTACGTCATGCACAACGTATTACATCTTAACATCGTAACGACTATATGCGTTACTTTCAGAACCATTGTCTCTGATAACATGTCCCCTTTTATAGGGTTGTTCACCTCAACTTCTTATTATCTGAATCCGCACCAAAACAATTTGGTTTCGCATAACTTCTCAAGAAACGCTTGAATTTCATGAACATCTTTCAATATTCGTCTAGCTAAATCAAATAGCATAGACTTCTACAATAATTCGGACATCAATCGAAATACACACACACACACACAAACCCACATATATATATATATTCTCATATCATAAAGAAATCTCAAAAATCTTTTTATGACGTCATGATACCGTACTGTATTTACAATCCGTTTGAGGATTCCGTCATTTGGTGATTTTATCATACTACATCGTACCATAGTGGGCTGATGATCCTTTGATCACATCCAACACTAAGTAATACTGCATTTATGACTCCATCGTTTTTATCATCTCTGCAACAGGTTCCATGATGCATTGATGATATAAAAATACATTTTGATATATTTCAAATCATTTTTGTCTAGCCAAAGCAATTAGCATAGACATACGAATAACGATATTATTTTTAATACTCATTGGTATCATCATTTGATCCAATGTTTTTCAAGAAAATAGAAGTGCAAACATCAGCACGAAATCAATAAATTTCGAAAGTCTAGCATAGCTAGTAGATTTAGAATATCCAGGTATCCATCAACTTCAATCTTTGCTCCATTACTTCATTACTTAACCAATTCTTTTTATTTCTAGCACCACTAATGCTCTTATACTAAATATTCTTGTATTTCAACTTACAATCTTCCTATACCCCCAGTATAGTTCATCAAACTTATCGCACATTGGAAGTTCAGGAACATGCCACAATAATATGAGTTTAAGAACTTATCCTAGTCAGACCATAGGCGTCTATTCCTTGAGGGGTTCAAAATATACCATATTATTATGAGTCACGAACTTACCATATGCATTAGTTTTAAGAACCGCACCTAATCCTAATAATATCTGACTAATCTTAATAGTTTCTAACTATCAAATATACACATGAGAAAAGAATCACCTTTTCACCACATATAAAGTGATAGCGCGACACCAACATTCCAATGATTATCAATGGGATAAACTGAGTGCAAGCACAAAACCCTCACCCATACAAAAGTTTGTACAACTCATCCATCACATGAGTCCTCAATTGAAATCCCCACCTAAATCTATCTTGCTTATAACTTACTCTTTGCTCAATACGAGTTTTTCGTACCTCATCATTTTAACTCCTCGCGAGTTTACCTCGTACTATTTCATAGTACATTATCTTCATAGTATCAAACTATAATTATTCAAACATTACAAACCATCTTTCTTTTATAACTTAAACAGATCACGTCGTGATCTTATTCTATAATCATCTCCTTTAAAATTCTTTTCTTAACTCGTGATCGTTTTGTTTTACGATTCTCTTTCTTTCCTTTTTCATCATTTACAATTTCATTTATGCTTTTAATCTTACAGGGTTTGTCTATTCATCATTATTCGTTATCTTGGCTATTATAGTTAGGGTAACTCTCATTTCTTATCTTTATATCTCTTCAAGATTCTTCTTTGAATTTTCTTGTTTATATAACAATTCTTCCTTTAAGAATTTCTAACTTCATTTGCATTGCTCAACAATTCATTCGAGTTCCACATTTTCATCATACGTATCAATTTTCTATACTTGGTACACATCGAGTCTCTAATAGTTTCAATATGGTACGCTGAGTGGTTTCCCACAAACAACCAACAAACTAGGTTCTGAGTTACTAGTTCGTATATACCTCCGCTCTATGAAGGAATCGTTTAGCCCAGATACCATACATCAACTATTAAAGAGTACGATTGTACCATACTTAGATATAACTTTTTATTCTTAACTTCTTTATCATTCTCTTTTTATAGACATTGTCTATTTATTATCACCTTACATCCTTATTATTGGAGTTGGATAACCCCACATTCATATTCCTTATAACTCTGCGAGATTCTTCTTTGAATCCTCTTACGCATGTTTTAATCTCTTCTTTATAAATTTCTTAAATTACTTCTTATTGTTCAAACTCTATTTGAGCTTATTCGTTCATTATCTTCACCTCTCTTCTCTAAGGTTATAGCATAAGGTACTATTACCTAAGGTTTCTAACCTATTAGCTTTGATACCAACTGTAACGACCCCAAAATTCATATAATTTAATTCTTGACTTCGGTCGTTAACAATACATTCAACCTCTAATTTTACATCATTAAACGATAATACAACCATTGAAATTTACAGAATAATTAAAATTTTCTATTACAAACTATTCTCGTTCCCAAAACTTTTAACCTTTACATCTAAATATCTCAGAATCATTTTAATACTACAAGAGTTTATATCGCAAAACGATATTACAATTCAACATTAATATATTATTCGGAACCTTAAATATGATTCAAATAATAATAACTCAGCCAAAGTATATAAATCTTCAAGTATCACATCTGATTCATATCTTTCAAGTAGCACATAACTTTACCTTAAATCTTTAACCTGTAAAAGTGATTATTTGCAAGGTTGAGCTCGACAGCCCATCAAATTCTAACAGTTTTCATGCATCACATATCACATAATAACATGCTCGATATACATCTCATAAACATTGGACTAACATAACATACATGTTATAGTTCATATAACAAGTATAAAGATTTCAAACAGTTTATCATCAAATTCACATAGCAAATAGGAACTGAAAGACTTGCCTTGATCTTTGTTTACCAATAATAGTTTAACAGCTTACAGTTATCTGCACTTCACGTGCCCATCACAATTATATAATCATACACATCAACTATTAGTCACATAACGACGCATAGTAGTAATGTAAACTTTACTCTATATCTCATAAGTCCGATGACATCCAACTTTGGATACGCTTTAAACACCATATTAACCTATTTTTAAAAGTTATTAGAAACCCATTTCGGATAAGATAGACAGTCCAAAATAGTGTTCAAAAAGGGGCGTTAAAAACTATTTTTCATTCTTTCCCAGCTTTATCCTCTCTCGCTAAAACAGTCATAACGTTTTCGTTTCAAACATTTTTGAGTCATTCTTGAGCCCACGCGAAGCTAACTTTCGGGACTACAACTTTTATTCTTTGACCATTTTCAAATTCTAAACACAGAATTCCAGAAATTCCGTGTAAAGTGACTGACCCGAGTTGGTTTTCCAGTTTTGACTTGGCTACTTTGAATGGTCAAAACTCTTTGTTCCGAAGTCAGAAATATTCCGTTCTGGAGTCTATGTAAAGCTTATTTAGTGTACTATAACATACAAAAGCCCAGAATTTTCTAAACAATCTAGCTAACCCTGAATTTTCATTTTTTGGATCAGCAGTCCACTAGTTTTTTGGACTTCTTGTTTTGGCATCCAAAACTCACATCGACTCATTCCAACCCAAATTTCTTTACAAATAAGTCTTATATAACATAATCAGACTCGTCTAAGGTCTCGGCTCCATATCTCTAATTACAATCATTAGAACTCATTTACATAATCAATTATAAGCCAAAATAAGCATAGTAAACTAACTAGTTTACTAACAAAACTAACTAAACTTCCAAAATTCAAACTTTAACTAAAATCAAATATTTTCATCAAATATTTATTTAATACCATAAATATTCATTTTATTCCATTAAGTTTCCAACTAAAATATTTAATGTACTTAATAAATATTTTACTAGCATTATACTAACATTTACATTTTCATGCAATATATTACCTTCTCACTTTATTAAATCAATTATACTTGTATTAATTCACTATTTTAATTAAGTGAATTATTCACACTATTTATGAAACTTAACTCATAATAATTTTCATCGCCCATTAAGGCATAATAATTAAAATTATATTATCTCATAACATAATTTCAACTTAATTAAATTAACTAATATTATTTAATTTCTTTAATAGTTTAATTAACTATTAAATCTCACATTCTCCAACATATGAATATATAATTCTCTTCCCACCAAATAACATAATTCAAAATATATACACTTCATAATAAGAATTTTAATTATTAAATTCTTATTTTAATAATTTATAAAAATTTGGGTTGTCACGGAAACTGTCATAGGTACACCTGCGGCTCCCCCTCTATAAATAGAGGGCTTGGGGTGGCCATTTTGTAAGAGAAAACGGCGAGGAAGCCCCATCCAATTTGCTCTGTACACACTATAAAGTAAGTGTTATCTCATTTTAAACACTTGTAAGCTCATATATTGCTATATTTTTTACCGGTGGGAACCGAGTGTTCATCTAGTTAAAGCTATAGAATTCTTCTTTGGCAGTCTACTGTAAGCCTTCTTACACCTTTCAAAGCCTTTTTTCCACATCTTGCACACACTGTTCTTCACGTTGAGAGTCGTGTTGCGTGTGTATGCCCGGACTTCGGTCCGTGGCTTTTATTTCCTTATATATATATATATATATTATCGTACTTTGTTCGATGAGCTTGGATTTTATATCTGGAGCATTT
This sequence comes from Panax quinquefolius, assembly GCA_020205615.1. Classification (NCBI taxonomy): domain Eukaryota; kingdom Viridiplantae; phylum Streptophyta; class Magnoliopsida; order Apiales; family Araliaceae; genus Panax; species Panax quinquefolius. The sequence goes on from CM035153.1 coordinate 91,823,284, forward strand.
ATTGCTTTTATATATATATATATATATATATATATATTTACATTTCTATCAGGCTTGGAGTTTACTTCGTGGCCTTTTACTGCTTTATTTACATTTTGTCCTGTCTAGAGTTTACTTCGTGGCGGTTAATTGTTTTTACTGCTTTATTTACATTTCGTCCCGCCTGGAGTTTACTTCGTGGCGATTGATCGTCTTTACTGGTTTATTTACATTTTTGATCCCCCGTGGAGGTGCTTCGTGGTGGTTGATCGTGTCTATATATATATATATATATATATATATATATATCGCTTTTATATATTTACATTTACAGTCCCCTATGAAGTTCGCTTCGTGGTGGTTGACAATCTGTATATATATATTTACAAATTTTATATATATAACTACTTACAGCTTTCATATAAACTGCTACATTATGTGAGCCTACGAATCATCTGATCACAGATTCAGTTTCCTGGATCTAGATTCAGTTCCCGTAATGGACTTTTTGGCTGTAAACAGCTTGTACATTATTCACGGTGTCTGAATTTCCTTAGATGGCTCTCATGCCCACAAAGAGTTCGGCACTGCTATATATCTTATTTTCTCGAAGATGCTTCGCATCTCGTAAATAAAAGCAATCAAGCCAAACATTTAATAAAATGGAAGTATCAAAGGCCTCAATTACTATTGAGTATAAGGGTTTGAAAAAACCTCTTTTACAAAACATCACTGCTATATCTTGCTAAAATTGAATTTTTACACAAATTCAAACCCTTTGTATATAGGTGCAAACGAGGCATGGCACTACTTCCAAATAATTTTACATTGACCCACACTCACACGCATTCATATAACAGTTTAATTGAAAAGTGGCGGTCACCGTGGTAACACGGATGTCGGGGGGTACCTAACACCTTCCCTCCGCATAAGCAAGTCCCCGGATCCTAATGAATCTCGATTTCACAGACTAGTTTAACAATGTTACATCACATGGTCAATGTGCAAACCTTTTCAAGGTTAAGTTGGTATAACCATTTAAAAATACCAACTGACGACTCTTACAGTCCAATCGTCGACATATAAATGTCGGACCTTTTAACAACTTATTTTTTCAAACAAATCTCACCTAAAATGAGAACACCAAAAGACAAGAACAGAAAAGGGATAGTAAAAATCCCGACGTCGACAGGACTATGAACTATAGTATAAATAATTTATTAAAATAAATTAAAGTAGTTTTAAATGGATTTACCAAACTAGGCTTAAGGAATATTAAGTCTCTATTTTTAAAAGTGTTTTGCTAAACAAAGCCTTATGGCTTTTGAATTTAAAAATAATAATAATAAAAATTTATTAAATATTTTTGTAACTGATACATAATTAGTATATTTAATAGTACGTCAGTTTTATACGTTTTGGTTTGGTTTATTACGTCTGTTTTATATTTTTTTTACGTAAGGTTTGGCCTTGGCTTGAAAGTATAGGAGAGAAAGAATACAAAGACTAAGAAATTGAGAGAGTTTGAGAGAGGAGAAAGGTTTCCTGTGAATTCCAAAGCAATTCTTTATCTTCTATCAAGGATTATTCAAGCAGTAATTGAAGGTATAATTTCTAAAACCTTAATGTTATGTATATGAAAGTTTTATGTTCTTGAGTTTCAAAATCTTTGTAAATACAAAATTGATGAATTATTGTTATATAAATTGTTGATTGTGTGTACATGTAATTGTGATATTATAACTAGCATCTAGACAAGAATTTAGTATACTAATTACGTTCAAAAATAAGAAAAATTATTACAGTGCATGTGTGTATATATATGGCATGTGAAAGTCCAAAAATTAATAGTTGGTTGGTGAGCTAAACTATAAATTCAGTTTTGAATATGTTAATTCATTAAGAAACAAAAAGAGCACAATTTGAATGAGTTAATTTGGTGTAGTAATGAGACTTCAGTGTTAATTTTTGCTAAGGATATCAAAAAATGAAGTTTTTGCAAAAATATGGAATTCAAAGGACTAAATTTGTTTGTAGTTGTTTTTTAATTGTTCTAAGTCAGTATATATGTGATGAATAATGTTTAGATGAAGTCTATATCATTTGGGTATGTATAATTTTTGGTTTAATGGATGAAATTAATGAGAGTTGGACTGAACAAAGTATAATAAACTGTCTGTACCCAAGTGCATTGCTATGGGTGGCAAAGGCGAAACGGCACAATCAAGTTATAAATAAGCAATTACTGCAGTTCCAGGTTAAACACGGCAAGAACTACGCCAAACCCGAATCAGAGGCAATCAAGTCTCATTGATGGTGCAGACTTTTAAAACCCATTGTAATCTAGTTTAATGAAATGTTAATGTGATGAACTTGTAATAAAGATACTATAACAGATTTGTATCATGTAGGTGGTTTTCCAAAGTTGTAAAAATTAGCAAGTTGTGAAAACTTTACGTTGTGATTTATTGAAAACTAGAGTTGGTGACTAAGTGTTGTAATTTTTAGACTTGTGATTCTGAAGTGTATATAGTACTAGTGATTCAAAACTTGTACTAAAGTAACAAGTTTAACTAAAATGAGATTTAACTTAGAAAGTGGATGTTAGTGTATCTAACAGATGTTGTGATTCTAATAGTATGTGAAGGTGATCGTGTGTTATAATTTATAGCTTACGCCCGAGGCAAGTTCTCTAACCCTAAACTTCGTTTGAGCAAATTTTTGAATTCTAATCTTTGTTTGAGTTACCCTAACTTGTTTATAATTAAGCAAGTTATCCTAGTCTCATTCTTTTAATAATGAATTCAAGTCCCTGAACTCTAATCTCTAATTGAATTGTCCTATTTCATTTACTTTACGCAAGTTGAAATCTTTAATGTCATATCGACCAAGTTTTTATTTTTTGGCTTGTTATTCATTAATGCATGTGCAATAATTCAACTTTCTTATGCGACAAGATTATAACTTTAGCTTAATATTGTTGAAGCAAGGTTTATTGTATTATTCAATGCTTATGTTTTTTTAGTTTATTTCTAAGCATGAGTTCGATATATATCATTGATTCACCTATGATTCATAATTATTTCACATTATATTGTTATCGATCATTTGAGATGGTATTGAACTTTGTTGATTCAACTAATCATTTAGTTGAAGATCGTTTAACCCTAAATTACCCTTGAAGCTTATCCAAACCAAACTTTCTTTGGTGCGGACTTGTACTCTAAAACTGAGAAGAACAAACCTATTATAGGAGAATTTATTTACGCGATGTGTTTAGAAGTTTTTGCACAATACATGGTATGAAGTGCTGATCACCCTAAGTACGGGGAGTCCCTATAGTCCTATAACTGTTTAGTTTTAAGTTGAAAGATTACTTATAACATTGGACATAGTTCGTGGTCTTGTGACTCTCAGATATATTTTACACTTTGATTTTCAGTTCTTAATTATCATTGATAGAGTATTATTCAGTTCTGTTGAGCCTATTCATTGGCAGTTATTATGCTGTTGTTGTGGCACCCCCAAATTCAGACCACACTTGTCTCCAATTTGGTTATCACGTACTAACTCTTAATAATAAATCAACATCTCACACAGCAGAATTATAACATAATTATTTTTGTCCCAAGGGTTCACAACTTCAACATTTCTTACATAACTTAATCATAATTAAACACCATTTGGACATAACTAATACATAATACAATCCGACTTAAATTAAACATAGCTTAACAAGTTCTTCTACAACCAAATAATAGTACATTCCTAGCAACATAGAAATAACTACTCCAAAGCCTTCTCTTAACCATTGTCCTTGCTAGAGGGTTCACCACGTTCTTCCTTAACTGAAAGTTTTAAGGAAAGCAAAGATGAGCAACAATTTTGCCCAGCAAGTATTACAGCAAAAGGGAAATTTATATAGTTTATATTTCTGAAGGATATATCAATAATGATAGTTCAAGATAGCAAGAATTATAGACGATTATCAACAATAGTCACTAGGGACAGAAAATATCAATAATATTCAATGTTTAAACAATTCAAGATTTCCAAAATAATGAATTCTGAGTAGTCACTAAGGACTATGAACTTCTCCTAGAATTAACAGTAATAAACTGATAACTCTACAAAAACGAGTACAACAGGTGATCAACCTAAAGTACCCTATGTCATGCATAACATTTAGTCTTCCTCATGTGCGTACGTCGGTTTCCCGACAAATATATAATTCCCCTACCAAGAGGGTTATTTAACTCAGTTATAAGAGTCCACACCAAGTTAATTTGGTTTTGATAGCTTTCGATCAAATATAAATAGTCTAGCCGAAATAATGATTTAGACAGTTTTCTTTCACAACATATATATGAACAATTTTCATTTGAATCAAGGTTTGTAAACCATTTCATTTTTAGATTACGAAGTATTATACTTTCAAAGTTCTACTTGTACGCTCAAGAATAGCACAAGTTCAAGTAATGCTCAATAAAGAGTAGGGCTCAAGTACTTGACTCAAGCATAGTTTACCAAAGTAAAGTTTAATACCACTCCAATGCAATATGATATCCTATTCATGTATAATCACATTAGTTATACAAGTTTAACACGTACACCTATTATCTTAATTTACTATGATACACAAGTGTAACTCATCAATACTAAACATATATTGTCAGTCTCCTCTTAGTCGCATGATCCCATACGTATGTCATCACATAACACGAAAATCAATTTCTAATACACTATGTCATTTATAGAACATAGCTTGCCATCACATTTTGACTTAAGGGTATAGTTATAGTATTCTTCCATTATCATACTTATTCATACATGTATACTCTACTGAACAGGTAGTACTGATCAAAGTAACAATATAGACATGCATCAATCCTCCTATCAACAACAAAAATCTGATCCTACTGCAGGGTGGCGCGGCCGTGCTGGATTTGAACTAAGGAGTGGCACGATCGCGCTGCTCCTTGCTCAAACCAGTACTACTAAACATTAACTTGGCCATACTTGTGAACTTATAAACAATTATGATGACACTTGCAGAGTCATGTCTATGAATAGATTTGGCCTCCTCTATGGCCATTCCAAGATTCTCTTAATATTATGGTTTTGTTTTTAGGAAAATCTCTATCTCAACAAAGTAAAATGACCAATTTTCAACAAGCTATCCATGGCAAACCATTATATCACATAATGAGGTTAATAACCCTTACATATACATGCTCAAGTTATTTTACCCATGTATTTCAATTCAACATAGTTTCTATTTCTTTAGAAATCTTTCAAAACTATGCTTGACTAATTCACAATATGTTTAACTAGATGAATGCACATATCAATCATGTCTAGATGCATAAAGCGCCCTATCATGATGGTCCATAATTTCATAATACTAATAGGGTATTCCCCAACAAAGTTGGTTTTTAACTTCAACATTTTTATTGAAAATCTCATGTTAAGCCATCAAGCATGCAAAGCCACTTTACTTACTATACATCACATTTTCACATACGTATAGCTAGAACACATAAACATGCTCACAATTTCCCAACTTAAGGGTATATAGTTTATCAAGTTTGTTTTTGAAACCTTTTCCATTAGTAAAACTTATTCAAGCATGCAAGGTAAGTTCACATATTCCATATCAAGCTTCCCTAACGACATAATAGATTACATAGGTATGTTTTAAAGTTCAAAACTTAGTGTATGTATAGTTCATGTACACATAGTTATTATAGTCTTTTACTTGAAAACTTATTGTAATTCATGCTTGGATAGTCTATTTTATCTTTAACCACTTAACTAACATATTGACACGTATCAAGACATATCAGAACGTAATACGCTCACACCTAAAGTCAAAACATGCATTACACCATGTTTATCAAACTAGTTTCCAACTCTTTAAGTCTTCTTTGAATAATCAAACTAAAATCAACTAACATGGCTTACTATACACATAGAAACCTAATTTTACATGTTAGGGTTATTTATATGCATATTCTAACCAAAATAGCATGCTCAAAATGGGACAAGATCACAAAATTAGTACACAGGACTGGCAACCGGGCCGGCCGCGCGGTCATGTAGTATAGAAGTGGCGCGGTCGCGCCACTTCGAATAGATTGAAAAATAAAGGCTTTATTTCTGCAGAGCTCCAACACAACCAACATCAAACCTGAATCTAAACCAACTATACAACTTTTAATCATGTAAACAAACTTAAACAACACAATGGCATGCTAGCTCACACCAATTAACAGAGAATTTCTGTAATTAGAAGAATTTAGAAAAAACGCAAACTAAGAATAAAAACAGAAATTATACCTCTTGAAGCCTTAATGGATTCCTCAAATGCACTAAGTATGCTCCCTCAATTCTCAGCAACTCACACTTCTATATGCAACTTATCAAACAATCTCAGCAACAAAGAATGAGAAAAGGAGGGTACTATAAATAGAGAATTGATTGCCCAATTCATGGCCTTGCACCATGGTTTGATTCACTGGAAATTTGGAGGAAACAATGGGTAGAAGAGAGTTGGCCAACTTTCAATCCATAGCCATCATCGCTATGGATTTGTAGCTGCTTGATTTCACGCAAAGAGGATATAGGCTACTATTTCAACACTGTTGAGACACTTAATATGGGACACGGGTTTTAAATCCCAGCAACGTGATTATAATGTTTAGTTTGTTCTCTTATACTCCCAAAATATAATTTTAATGTGTTAATGCTACTACATAATAGAAAGTTAGGGATTATTTATGTACTCACATCATATAATCCATATACATTAGTCCAGTCTAATTAATATTTATAACATGTATGGACTCAATTTAATTGGTTACTAATAATTCATTATCCCTTTAAAAATTTATTATTTCAGTTAGACTCACTTATTGGAATAATTTGTAATTCTTTGACAGAGTAGATCTTTTAATGTTTCTACACATCCTTACTGTCACACAAGCAATTATTTATGTAACTTATAATTCCCTACACTTTACTATATAGTTTTCTATATATTACATAGTTATATTAAAGTGTCACACTACGTTTTCTTTTTAATGTAGGAACCATATGCCAACACATATTTTACATACATCAACTAAATGATATAATTCTAATTATATAATTTACTTTACTCACAAAAAAACAATCAATTAATAATATAATATTAATTAATCTTTCCCTTCTTAATTAAATTAATTCCTTAAATCTCCATTCTCATGCCACACAAGGCATTTTCACAATTCTCATTACAATCCATTTTCTTATAAATTCAATTTAACTTAGTTGAATTATTCATTTCACAACACATCAATATTTATATTCAAATAAATATTCATTCTCTTATTTTATCAAAATAATATTTATTCATGAAATTCTAGGTTCTTACAGTTGTTATTCATTGTTATTTCAAGTGAGAATTTGTTTTGCTCACTCTTGCATAAATATAATCATTGCAACTAAGGTTGAGAAGGTCGATGAACCTACCACTAGCAAAGAGATAGGAAAAATGAACAAGTGTTGAAGACTTGTAATTTATTGAATTTCGTGATGATAGAATTTATTTTAAATGATGAGATGTAATTAGTTTAATTTTCCACACTTGATATATGTTAAAGGTTAGAAAACCTGGGAGACTTATTGATTTAATTATGTAACCCTTTTAATGGGAAGATTTACTGTTTAAATTTTAGTATATTTGGGTAGTTAGATATGAATGAATGGAAAGTGAACAGCAAGTCTTGTGTGAATGAAGTACCCAAATTTAGGGGTGTCACAGTTTACGTATATATTTAGGTTATCTACATATGTTCACAAGATCAGAAAGTATATTACTCCATGTTCACAAATTCTAGTTTTCCAAATCTTTAAATTTTCTCACTACAAAAAATAGACATTTGGCAATAATTTTTCGGGCAACGACAACGAAATTTATCATTCGTTGCAATTTATGAAAGGCTTTCATTTTTCGTAACGAAATTCATAAGCCGTTGCAAAAATTCGTTGCCAAATCGTTGGCGGGAAAAAAAAACACCCCCTATTTTCTTTTTTGTTGCTGATGAGATTTCTCCTCATCGTCGGCAACAAAAACATTTTTGTTGCTATATTTCGTTGCCTAATATAGGCCACATTCATTGGCAATAATTTTTTTCCGTTGCGTATATAATACACTTTTTTGCAACGACTAGTAAATTGTTGCCCAAAATTAAGACAAACCCAATAAGAATGCCTCTTTCCCCAAATGCATCATTTTCATTTAAAAATTTTATTTATTTGGACACAATTTTATACAAAGGAAATGTTTCACTCATCCTCATCTCAAAATAAATGCCCAGCTTTTATTTTTATTAAAGTTATAATTTTTGAAATTAAAATATTCATCATATAGATATATTTTCTAATTTACAAAAATTAAAGTTTGTAGTTAATTTGATGTAGTTTATAATGATCATATTCGCACACTTATAATTTTGAAAATAAATATAATTAATTTCTAAAATAGTTTATATGAATTTTTCTTGTAACTCGTTATTTTATATATATACTTTTTGACAAGGGATGAGCAAGGAATCGAAATCGCTCCCGAAATTGCACTAAAAATCGATCAAACTGCACCGATTAAGTCGCGCCAATGGTTCCGGCATAGACCAATTAAGTTGCACCAATGGTGTGTAAGTTCTTTTTTAACTCCCTTGTCGACGTCGGAATTTTTAATTGTCCCTTTTCGTTACTCGTCTTTTGGTGTTCTCATGTTACTGTGAGATTTGTTTGAAAAAACAAGTGAAAAAGGTCTGACATGTATAATGTCGACGATTGACTTTAAGAGTCGCCAGTTGGTGTATTTAACTGGTTGCACCAACGCAACCGATAAGGTTTTGCACATTGACCTAGTGATTTGGCACTGCTAAACGGGTCTATGAAACTGAGATTCATTAAGGGTTCGGGGGCTTGATTATGCAGAGGGAAGGTGTTAGGCACCCCCCGACATCCGTGTTACCACGGTGGCCGCCACTCTTCAAAAAAATGTTATATGAATGTGTGTGTGTGTGTGGATCAATGTGCAATTATATGAAAGTAGTGCGAGGCCTCGTTCGCACCTATATACACGGGTTTGAATTTTATTTAGAAAAATCTAATTTTAACCACAAGATATAGCAATGAAGTTTTTTGTAAAAGAGGTTTTTCAAACCCTGTGCTCAATAGGAATTGAGACCTTTTCATACTTCCACTTTTATTATTAAATGTCCGACTTGTTTGCTTTTATTTTCGAGATGCGAGGCATCCTCGAGAAAACAATATCTGACGATGTCGAATTCCTCATGGGCATGACCCATCTAAGGAAATTCGTATAATTGTAAAATAATGTACAAGTCGCCATGACGAAAAATGTCCATCATGGGAACCGAATCTAGATTCAATGGAATCGAACCTATGATCACATGATTCCTAGGCTCACAAGATACTTTATGAATTTGTATGGAAAGCGATGAAGCGCTTATATATATATATAAAAGTCAGAAATATATATATGAACATTATCAACCGCCACGAAGTGAACTCCAGGCGGGACAAAATGTAAATAAAGCTGTAAAAAACGATCAAGTGCCACGAAGTGAACTCCGGGCAGGACATAATGTAAATAAAGCTTTAAAAAGCCACGGAGTAAAATCCAAGCCCGGCAGAAATGTAAATATATATATATATGTACAAATATATATATATATATATAAAAGCAGTAAACGCACTGGATGTAAATCTAGGCTCATCGGATATGTCCGACAGCAATTATATATATGTATATATATAGAAGCGAGTAAATGCACCAGATATAAAATTCAGGCTCATCAGATATGTCTGACAACAGTTATATATATATATATATATATATATATAAACAATTAAACGCTCGCATCAAGTCAGGCTCATCGATGTAGTCTCGACCACAGTTCATATATATAAGTATATATATATATAAAAGCAGATAAACGCTCCAGACCGAAGTCTAGGCTCAATCGAGGCATAACTCGATAATGTTAATCCATATATATGAAATATATATATATATATATATATATATATATATATATATTAGTATATATATATAAACAAAAATGAAAACCACGGACAAAATTTGGGCAAACACACACTCACACGACTCTCAACGTGTACAACAGTGTGTGATAATAGGAGAAAGAGACTTTCTTTAATGTAAGAAGGCTTACAGTGAACTGCCAAAGTAGACTTCTTTGACTTTAATTGTATGAACACTCGGCTTAGTAAGATAAAAAGTATCTATATATGGCTAACTTTGTGTTTAAAGAAGAGGAAACACTCAAAAGATGTGTATGCAGAGCTAAATGGGCCATGCTTCCTCGCCTTTTTCCTTCTCTCTCTCTTTCTCAAATGGTCGACCCCCCTCTCTATATTTATAGGCGGGTGGTCCGAGGTCAACTGCAGGCATGCCGCAATTGATCCTACTGATCGGTCGTAGGGGCCGGCCTTCATGGGTCCCGTCGTCCCATAAAGACGTATAATGCGTGCAATCGTAATGTCCAATCGAACTTACAAAACTTCAATCTGAGCATCCAAACAAAGCATATCTCATACTTCTTTGGGTTGCTTGTGTCGAGAGTTACGAACGACATGGATTAGAGGTTGTAGACGAAGTCGGGGAAGAGGGTTACATGCCCATGGTCTTCAAGCTTCAAAGTCTATCCAAAGTACTGCCACACGTAATAGTCACTCAGGATGGTCATTCCTCGATTGTTGGGACATTGTTGTATGTATGTATGTATGAAGCATTTGAGACGACGCGCCATTTGTTGGATGAACAAGATGATGTTTGACTCCTTGCCGGGGTTATCGCTGGGTTGAGTTGAAAGTAGACGTTGCTCAGGGTTACAGCTGAGATTGGACTATTTGTTAGTATGCTGCGATATCATCCTGTTGACGTGGTAAGATGACATTGTGACTCCTCACTGGAGTTATCGTCGATTTTAGCGGAAGCGAGCGTTGCTCGAGGTTATCTCTCGAGATTGATCGCTTGTTTGTGTGCCTCATTTGTCATCTGTATGCTCCGCTCCGAGGTATGTGTGCTTTGACAGGATGTATGTGGTTGAAGCTGATCGCATGTGTTTGAAACAAGCATTTCCGGGGTTATCGCCGGAACTGCGATGGCATCTCTTGGGGCTATCACCAAGGATGGGGTTGTTATTCCCAGTGTTGTCTCTGGGACTGGAACTGATCGTCATGGTGTTATCGTCGAGACAGAGCTGTTCTCTCCAGTGTTTGTTGCTGGTCTTTTGATCTGCATATCTCAGGGTTATCTCCGAGATTGGAAATGACATGCCCGGTGTGTGTTCCGGGTTTGGATCCGATGCTCCCGATTTGTGTTCCGGTTGGAGTGACCTTACAGTAGTATCCGTAATGATTTGTATGTTATCTTCCGTGGTTATCTCCAAAGACAAATCTACCCTCCCGCAATGTTAGTAATAGGAGTGTAGAAAATTTCGAGTGTCTGCAGATGCCCCTCTTTATCATACTCATGCAATACAGGCATGGATAGGATAAAGAATCCTAGACGATTGAAATGCAAGTAAGATAATCATGATGCGGTATGCGCAACAGAATGATCTGCAAATGTATGTAGGATGATTGCCATGTAATCCTGTTGGGATGACAATCAGTGATGGCTTGGACATGCGATCCAAGTCTCCAAGGATGCTGATATTGGGACTTCCACCAAAGTCTTGAATCCTAGACACTGGCTTATACTCCATAGAGGTACCTCTTGTGCGGAAGAGATCCAGTAGGGATAAAAGCGTATTCGCTTTACGAGGATGTGTATAACATGTTCCCTCGGGACCGCGGAATTCTTGCCAACAATTGGTCGTTATCAGGGTTGCCTGATCTTCGTTGATGTGTGTATCACCGGATGTATTGTCAACCTTATTAAGGAAGGTTACTTTAATGGATTTACTTGCCATTGGTTGATATAACGTTAAGGCTGCTTGACCTTCATTGATGTGTATCAATGGTTGCATTGCGTGGTGACCCCCGTCGGAGATACGTAGATATTTGATAACTTCGGCTTTGTAACCCCCGCCGGGGCTACGTATATGCTTGATAAATTCGGCGTTGTAACCCCCACCGGGGATACGTATATGCTTGATAACTTCGGCGTTGTAACCCCCGTAGGGATACGATATAGGATTAAATGGTTTTAGGTTGTAACCCCGGGGATGTTTAGGGTTGTATCCCTGCAAATGACGGCATTGGACCTTTGTGGGGTATTGTCGCGCTAGGTTTGTAAAAGCTGAGCTCATTGGTATAGTATACCCTACATTCAGGCAAATACCACTGAGGTGACGGGAGTTAAACTCTTACCGACAAGAAACCAGGATTTCATGCTGTTCCGCTCAATCGTGTAGCATTTTTACTCCTGATTTGGCCTTTTCAGCTTGCAAGACCTCCTTTGCAACTCTAACTGGAATGAGCCGGAGGTGTGGGACACATGTAGGAGGGCAGCAGGTGGACCTGTAGATGCCACAAGTTGACCTGCGGCTAGCCGTGCCTATGTATAGGCGGCTGGTTGCTTTCATAAGTCATTGTCAAGCTGCGCCGCGGAGGAAATCTGAGAGCTTCTTTGCAGATCTGCTGAGTTCGGGCAACTTTCTGCATATTCTGTCACCATACAAGCGTTCTTCACTGTCCATACCCTTTTTGAGGTGATTTAGAGACTTGCTGTCCAGATATTATGGATCCAGATCGACTGAGCAGGACTACTTCTGGTGTACGGAGGAGGGCTTTTGAAGAGCCTCAGTGCCGTTCTATGAGACAGCCTCGTCGTTTGGCGGAGGCGGTGGTGCGTCCTATTCGGGTTGAGGTGCCGAATGTCGAGGACGAGGAGGAGGATGTACCGTTCGAGGTTCCCGCTCTTGCAGTACGTGTTCTGCGTAGGGAATTTCCAGGTATTCAAGTGGCGAACCCAGATCTTCTAGGTGACTTTAGTAGGCATCCTTCAATGTACCTGCACGCAAATGAGGTATGAAGTTAGATCTTTAATCTTCCTTATTTCCTATTGATGAAGAGTCAAGGAGTCTAATGTTGATCTGCATTTGATGTAGGTTCCCGGCTTCACACAGCCTCGAGGGAATTGGTTTAGCATCCACTCTATGTATCAGGCCTTGCATGATGACTATAGAGCGATCGTCCATGACTAGGGATTCGAGAGATTCTTCTCTATTCTACCCCGTCGCTGTCCATGGGGTTATCTCAGGGCATTGTCTGAGCGGTGGTTAGGATTCTACCCATTTCTACTGGTGAGTGTTTCTCTTGTCCTTTCCCATGTACAGGTTAAGAGTGTTGACTGACAACAGATGTTTGCCTTTGTGTTGGCAGTTTTAGGCTTATGAGAGGCTCCCTTGTTTGCGTCCTGTGAGCGTGTTAGGTTTAGACACCTATCCACGAGGACGGAGATGGCATCATTCTATATTAGCGGAGGTCCCTGTTGCTGAGGGCTTCACTCATTGTTGCCTGCAGTTGGAGCTATTGACAGCTAATGTCATCACGTGGATTCCCTACTCTAGAGAGCATTTGGGAGTTGGCTTTGAGGATGGGTACCCGACTGGAGTGGAGTACATCATATCCACCCGCGGGATTCCTCTCTTTACAGATGGAGGATGGGAGCTCTATTTGGGAGAGCGTGCTATTAGGAGCACTACAGGAGAGATTCGTATGCCGATCTTGCCTCCTGCCAGGCGTTATTGGCATGTTTCGCAGTCACCCGTCGTTGACATCCCATTGTTGAGGATTGACGATTTTACATTGTCAGAGGGCCCCTGCTCACAGGAGATGTTCCAGCATGGTGGATCCCTCGTACCATTGGAGCTCAGACCCGCGCCACACAGTTTATGGGGGATATGGTTCCAGGATCAGTGATGATGACGGATTGGCTAGCCTGTGTCAGAGATCCGACTCATGTGACACAGATCGAGAGATTGACTCGGCAGCTAGACCGGTCACATCTTTTCATTCGGCATTTGGGTAGAGATCCTGCAGAGGCAGATACTTTTGATCCTTCCAGCTTTGGAGTTGGTCCCTCGGATGACCTATTTGGTTTTGCCGGCGCAGATCCTCCCTTGTATAGGCCTGACATCCCTGTAGATAGAGATTCAGTGACTCAGGAGGAGTTACATCAGGTGGATAGCATCGATGATGTAGACATTGACACTATTGACTTCTTCTGATGTATTTCTCGTTATCTCTTTTGATAGGCCTCTGTTAGCTGCTGGGTAGCTTCGCCCCATTTCCCTGTATTTTAGCTGTACAAAGATGTATTAGATGATGATATACTTAGGAATGTATGTACAGTTTTCTATTCCCTATATCATATTGCCATCTATTGTATCATGCATGTCATTGTTATGCATATGTATGTATGTCTAAAGATACTTAGCATTGACCCCTGGATGGTTTTATGACACAGCCCATACAGATGTCTTCTTCGACAGTTAGCCGCATTGATCATACCCCACCATCTACGATGGTAGTTGGTATGCGATCACGGTATGATAGTATATCACCATCAGACATGGTGATCGTAGATGATTTGTTGCAGCATACTATGACCCTACTGATGTTTCAGGTTCCTCCAGGATTTATAGCGGGCATGCTAGAGCATTGGGTATCAGACAGATAGGTATTCAGCTTCGGGACCCATGAGCTGACTCCTACTTTGGAGGAGGATGCATGATTGGCGATCTTTGCCTGGGATGAGACCTTGTGTGCGTATGGCGATGGGAGACATGAGTAGATGATTCACGACTCTCACGGGATTGAGGCGCAGAGTAGTGCGAGATGAGTGACATCCGACCGTGTGATATATCGGCGTTTCTGATAGAGCGTGTTTGGCTCGAGGATAGTTACTCACGGCATTCCGGATTTCACCCCGCCCGGAGGATCATTGGCGTTAAATTTCAGTAGATGTCTTACGTGCGTATTGTCATACATCTACATGCCATGGTACATGGATGAGCTGAACATCTAGCGTTATTATGGCGATGAGAGCTCTCGGGAGGGTCATACCATCATTCCGATGATCATAGCCGAGACCTTGAGGTTTGCCTACATCTTTATTGCACTTATCCGTGAGGGGTATTCACAGGTAGCTCGGTCATGCTATATGTGTGGTTCATGTCACACTTCAGACCGATTGGTACATTCAGACATAATGGATTTTGTTTTACCCATGAGATAGCCATGTCGTACTCCTTCCAGCCTGCGGGGTGTACAGATGCTGCATCTTGGTCCGCTTTCTTGGCAGAGATTGGAGATCCTTTTGATATATTGCCGTGTTCAGGGCTCATCTCACCCTACAGCTTTATTACTCATGCTTCGGGCATGGATTAACTCTCTCTGGCTGGTTTGAGGGGCATGATTACCTACCATCCACTGGTCGTGATGTGTCAGTTTGACCAGTTTCAGGACTTTCCTCACACGGTTTGTCAGCGGAGGACAGATCCAGGTTGTATGCCTGTTGGGATCAGCGAGAGTTTGCTGAGTTTTCTATCAGTCATCCAGGTAGTTCTGCAGAGTATTCCACATGGATGGAGACAAAGATCGCATCGATCGCTAACGGCGGTATCCACAGTCACGAGAGATTAGATTATGGCGATGAGGAGCTATAGAGGAGGCCGTCATTCCCATCGATGACTTGGATCATTGGGTCGCCAAAGATTTGCGATAGATTCTCCCACTCTAAGTGCCACTGTTGCTCAGTATTTGGCACAGCATCTAGAGCAGAGCTTACATCTGATGATCTGTGGCAGAGATCAGGCTAGGGCCACGATGCTGACAGCTCTTAATGAGAGAGATACTGCTCTATTGGAGAGAGACGAGGCTAGATCAGCCAGGGATGCGTTGATAGTGGAGCGGGATGCCGCCTTATCTGCTAGGGATGTGGCCATTGCAGACAGCACTTCAGTGAGATCCCAGATGACAGTCAGCCTTGTCGACATGATTGCCTATATTGATAAGCACTTCGCCACCATGCAGTTAGCTTCTGATCTGCTAGCTCGAGTAGATACCCTTGGGTAGGAGCTTGCAGCATTACCTCCGTCTTCAGAGAGGGATGCTATGTTAGATCTAATAGTTCGCATCTTTACAGATCTGTAGATAGCTTTGTATTTTCCTGCACAGACTAGCTTAGCCATTTTTGTCATGTACAACACATATGTATATATCAAACAGTATTATGTATGGCAGGGAAATATATGTTGATTCACTTCCCTTTTAGTTGTGCCTTGATACTTGCTTGATGTTTACCTGTTTCTCCAGGACCTTTGATCTTGATGCATTCTGAACTTATCCTTGATAGATGGACATTGAGACGTCGCAAGGTCTCTCAGAACGGATTGTTGATTTTTGAAAATCCCTACCATCTTTGGTGTCTTAGGACTGGTATCTGTATGAAAAAGTGGAGAGGATGATAGTTTCTTCCTCTCTGAGATTTACCGCTCCACAGATGGTCGCCAAATTATTTCTATTTGTGAGAAGCCTAGTTAATTCCATCTCTTATGGGTTGGTATTGCTCTTTGAGGCACGATCAAAGCTTAGATAGTCACCGCATCTTCTATTTGTGAGAAGAAGTTGGATAATTCCATCCCTTTGATCTGAAACTGATGAAGTGAGGCAATTTGAAGGTTGATCCGAAAATTTGAGTGTGACAAGTATGTTTGTTCTCGGTAGGGGTTAGGCGCACACTCATGAATGGTCGCCACGTCTCTGTTGAAGAGGAGATCAAGTCTGCGTAGTTCGAACCTAGTGTAGGAGGTTCAACGCTGAATGTGAAAGGCAGAAGGGTGTGAAAGTATTTTTGTTATTTTTGTTTGTTGCGACCGGGCCATATAGAATATGGTTGCCTACGTACCCCCAAGTGTTCGGGAGATCAAGTCGACGTAGTTCGCCCCTCGGGGCGACGGTAATCGCAATGAAGAAGCGCGCAAATCCCATGTGCAGGCTATACTGCGGGGAGAAGAAAGTTTAATCTCATAATGGAGATAAACTGCAGGTGTGGAAAAAGTTTGATCCCGTCTTCAGGATAAACTGCAAGCGTAGAAAAGTTTAATCCCGTCTTCAGGATAAACTGCAGGTATGAAAAGTTTAACCTCGTTTTCAGGAGAAACTGCAAGTATGAAAAGTTTAACCTCGTTTTCAGGAGAAACTGCAAGAAACCAGGCTGCTGGTTTGAAGTGTATGTTTCCCTGAGGGGCTGAAAAGTGTAAAGCAAGGGTTCAAAACCGGAATGACTGGTGATTTGATGATCAAAACCAGGACGTTTGTTTGATGGTAACTTCAGACATAGTACCGTTTCACGGTGTCCGAGTTAATAAGCTGTGGAAATTCATCGCCATCCATTTCTTGCAACCTGAGAGCACCTCCTGTCAATACCTCCTTGACAACAAATGGGCCTTCCCAGTTAGGAACGAATTTTCCCTTAGACTGATCTTGGTTGTCAATGATCTTCTTCAAAACCAAGTCATGCTGTTTAAATTGCCGTAGTCGGACTTTTCTGTTGTAGGACCGTGCGATCCTTTGCTGATATAACTGACCATGGAAGATAGCCGCGGCTCGCCTTTCATCTATCAGAGACAATTGATGATACCTGTCTTGTACCCATTGGTCTTCATATAACTGAGCATCCATCAAGACTCGTAGGGATTCCATTTCCATTTCTATGGGGAGCACTGCTTCCATCCCATATACTAGTGAGTAGGGGGTTGCCCCAGTGGAAGTTCGCATCGAAGTTTTGTAGGCTAATAAAGTTAGGGGCAAGAAGTCGGGCCATCCTTTATGATTGGCGGACATTTTCTGCATGATCTTCTTGATATTTTTATTAGCCGCCTAACAAAGACACATTCATCTTTGGTCAGTGACGATGTGAGTTGAGATGCTTGATGTGGAATTTTCTGCATAATTCCTCCATCATTTTGTTGTTGAGGTTCTTAGCATTGTCTAACACAATGACCTCTGGTTGTCCATATCGACAAACAACATTGTTTCTGATGAACGCAATGATGACTTCTTTAGTGACCTTGGGGAAGGAAGCTGCTTCGACCCATTTGGTAAAGTAGTCGATCATGGTGAATATGAATCGATGTCCATTACTGGCTTTGGGCTCGACGAGCCCGATTACGTCCATTCCCCACATTGGGAAGGGCCAAGGCGAACTCATATTGTGGAGTTCCCTTGGAGGGGCGTGAATAGCATTCCCATGGATCTGACATTGATAGCACCTCTTGACGTGATCATCACAGTCAGCCTTGAGTGTGAGCCAATAATGTCCTGTTCTGAGAATTTTTTTGACAAGTAGGGGTCCACTCATGTGAGGGCTGTATATTCCACCATGGATCTCATCCATGAGTCATTGAGCTTGGTCTTTGTCCAAACATCTGAGGAGACCTAATCCTGCATCTCTTTTGTAGAGTGCATCTCCGCTCAGGTAGAATTTCATAGCAAATCGATGAATCCTCCTCTTCTTAGTTAGGCTCGCCTCAGTGGGTGTAGATCCATCTCGTAGATACTCCTTGATATGCTGATACCAAGGGTTGTGGATGGGAGGCAACTCATCCGATACTTCTCCAATGTAATTCCCATAGACTAGGGCCTTTTGCATAGCAATCGAGATACTTGGCATGTTTTCCTTATCAGGTAGGTAAACCAAGGAGGCCAACGTTGCTAATGCATCTGCAAAGTCATTCCTATTACGAGGAATGTGTAGAAAGGAGATTTCTTCGAACTCCAAAGCCATCTGTAGAACTTGTCGATGGTAAGGCAGTAAATGTAATTCTTTGGTCTGATAGATTCATGTGGATTGCTTGATTACCAATTCGGAATCCCCAAAGACAGTTAACCGCCTGATACCCATTGAACGGGCAAGTTTGAGTCCCATGATCTGACCTTTCATACTTAGTCGTGTGTTGTTGGTGTTGACAAACTGTAATTTGACGGCGACGGGATACTGCTCCCCCGTGTAGGATATTAAAACTACTCCAGCTCCGGAGCCTTCTGAATTGACAGCTCCATCAAAATACAATTTCCACAGTTGGCATGTATCGTACTGATGTGTTAGCTGAATTACCATTACTCCTTCGTCAGGAAAGTATGTTTCTAAGGGTTTGTAATCCCCTGCAGGTGCGGCGGCCAGTTGATCAGCAATTCCCTGACCTTTGATAGATTTTTGTGTCACATAGACAATGTCAAATTGCTGGAGGATCAACTGCCATCTGGACAGTCGACAATTCAGTATGGGTTTGCTGAACACATACTTTAAAGGATCCACGCGGGATATGAGATGGGTTGTGTGACCGTGGAGATAATGTTGTAATCTCATGGAAGCCCACGCCAAAGCACAACAAGTTTTCTTAATCAGAGTATACTTGTGTTCACTGGTGTTGAATCTTTTGCTGAGGTAATAGATAGCTCGTTCTTGGCCTCTATTGTTTTTCCCTTGCTTCACATCTGACCCATACAAGCATTGTCATTTATGGACAGGTACATGAATAGGGGAACATCATCCCTGGGAGGTACCAAAACAGGAGCGTTAATCAGCTGCTCTTTGATTGTAAGGAAGGCTTTCTAGCACTCATCATTCCACTTCATGGAGGAGTTCTTCCTTAACAATTTGAAGATTGGCTCACAGGTTGTTGTGAGTTGAGAAATGAATCGGTTAATGAAGTTGATTCTTCCCAAAAATCCCCGTATCTCCTTCTCTGTCTGAGGAACGGGCATTTCCTTGATGGCCTAGATTTTAGCAGGATCCAGTTCAATCCCTTTGTAGCTGACTAGGAAACCTAGCAACTTGCCTGACTTAACACCAAAGGCGCACTTGGCAGGATTCAACTTCAAGTTGTACTTACGCAACCTGTTGAATAGTTTTCTGAGATGGTCTAAATGGCCATCCTCCTTCCGGGATTTGACAATGATGTCATCCACATAGATCTCTATCTCTTTGTGCATTAAATCGTGGAAAAGAGCCATCATAGCTCGCTGGTAGATTGTCTCGGCATTGATGAGGCTGAATGACAACCGTCTGTAGCAAAAGGTTCCCCAAGGCGTGATGAAAGCAGTTTTCTCACGATCTTCCTCAACGACCATAATTTGATGGTACCCCACAAAGCAATCAGCAAAGGAGTACATGCCATACTGAGCAGTATTATCAATAAGAATGTGGATAAATGGCACGGGAAAGCCATCTTTCAGGCAAGCTTTGTTTAAATCCCGATAATCCATGCAGACTCGCACCTTTCCCCCTGGTTTAGGTACGAGAACAATGTTGGATATCCACTTCGGATATGTAGATACCATGATGATGCCAGCTTGAAATTGTTTTACAATTTCCTCTTTAACCTTTAAACTACACTCAGGTTTCAATCGCTTGAGCTTTTGCCTAACTGGCTTGAATCCTTCTTTAATGGGCAGGCGATGAAGGACAATGTCAGTGGACAAACCCACCATGTCTTCATGAGACCATGCAAACACATCCTGGAATTGGGTTAACAATGCAACCATGTCATTCCGTTGATTTGTGGAAAGGTCTAAACCAATCTAGATTAGCTTAGGGTTGTCTAAGGTTCCAAGATTGAAAGGAGCGGTTTGATCAAGATTGGGTTTGGGTTTGTCGGCGACCCATTCCTTAATCTCTTGAGGTGTCTCAATGTCCTCTTGAATGTCCATCAAGTCCGAGTCCAACTTTGCATCAAAGTTACAGCCCTTGTGGAGAGAAGGCACCCTATCAGCAAGTACATGCACATCTAAATTCAGAGTCCTGAAACAAAATATGCTTTCACTTAATATATGCAACTGTTCGATCATACAAAAGTGTTAGTATGTACGTGATAAAATAACTGCTAATGCTATAAAGGAAAGCAAGCAATTAAAGTTATCTACAGGGCAGAGGGATTTTCTGCCCATTTTACCCTCGTCGACCAATGCATGGAGTGCTGCTCCAATTATTGAGGGCAAAGTCCTGCAGGACTGCAGTGATAGAAGGATTGTCAATGTCCTCCTTCTCCCGAATGATGACCATAACATCTGGGCAATCATCGTCTGGGGTGTATCTGTTTGTATGTTCATCGTGAACAATAACGTGAATGCCTGCCATCATCAAGGCAATGGCATGTTTGCTTTAACACTCCTTTTCTTCCACCTCGGGATCAGGAGTCAGCACCTCTTTAGCTTTGATTGGCACTGGTTTCGGAAACAACATAGCCACAGTCCGGGCTGGAACCTTTACTGGAGATTGTATCAACTCATGTGGTAAAGGAATGGATGATCGCCAAGGCTGAAGTCCGAGGAACACGCTTGTGAGGATTCCTGTGCTTGGAACTAGCGAATAGCCCTGGCCCTACCGTCCCCAATTTGACCAATATTTGGATAGGGTGCTTGATACCCTGCTGATTCTTACCAAGTCCTTGGTCAGGTTGGTAACCTAATAACATCATTTCCTGAGTGGCTGACATAACCTCGTCAGAAATCTTGGGTACGGGAAGTGGCACTCCAATAGGATGGTATTGCGTATTACTCACTTCCAGAGTATGAAAACTGGCCGGCTCAACTTCTAAGTTGAAGCTGATAATTGGTAGAGTTTCTAGTTTAGGACCTTCCGGCTCAGCATTAATAGTAACAAGACTGTTGTTAATGATGTATTTAAGTTGTTGATGTAAGGTGGAGGGAACAGCCCTAGCCATGTGTATCCATGGTCTCCCCAATAACAGGTTGTATCCTGAATCTATCTTGAGGATGTGAAAGGATACGTTGAATGTATGGGGACCAATCTCAATTGGTAATTCAATCTTTCCAACGGAATTTTGCCAAGATCCATCAAAAGCTCTGATGATCGTATGGCTACTTTGTATTCGGTTGGGATTGATATTCATCTTCACCAAGGTGGCATAAGGACAGATATTGAGAGATGAGCCTCCATCTATCAATACTCCTGCAAGCATATACCCAGAAGATAGCACTGCAATGTGTAGTGGTTTGCAATGACCGGTTCCCTCGGGAGGTATGTCGTCAACAGTGAAGGATATCACATTATTGTTGAAAATGTGATTCACCAAATGTTGAAATTTTTCCACATCCACTGATTTTGGCAGGTAGGCTTCTTCCAACACCTTTAGCAAGACCTTCCGATGATCTTCGGAACAGAAAACCAAGTCCAGTATGGAAATCGGTGTGGAGCTTCTCGCAAGCTTAAAACCACTTTAGCTTCATTGTGGCCCATAGTATGGAGGAATTGTTCAATCTTCTCCATGGACAACTTCCCCTTTGCTTCGCAAGTAGGTTTGATAACCCGTCGAGGAAGGTACAGTGGATTCTCTTTCGACACTGCAGCAGTAGTATGAGATGTAGATCCTTCAGCTTCCCCATAATTCCATGGCACTCTGTGTAAGCTGACAACAGGATGTTGTACTCTGCAAGGCAAAAGAATTGGCTCAGGTGCGGCCACTTTCAAAGGGTTATAACTTCCTTTGAGTTGAATTGGTTGTATGGGAAATGTTTTGACAGTATCATCCTCCTCGGATAAAACTGCTACTGATCCCTTCCATTGAATAGGGTATGGGTTCCCACCCTTAAGTTGCACAGTGTAATCATCTGCTACTTGCAGGACACCGCTATCAATAAGATTCTGAATGAGATGGCGGAGTGCCCAGCATTCTTCTGTGCTGTGACCGCGAGAATGTGAATGATATTGACACATTTCATCAGGATTGAACCACCCTGAACAAGGATTGATCGGAGGGAGAAGGAATGTGATTCTTCCTTCATTGATCAGCATTTGAAGTATCTCCTCCATAGATTGGCCCAAATAGGTGAATTCCCTTTGATTGGCGAAATCCCGACGGGCTTTAGAACTTTCTCTCTTGGCAACCTTTTCCTCCATAGCTTCGCTTTCTAAAGGTGTTGATGGAGCATTCATAACAAATGGAAGTTGATAGGCATGCTCTTGCCTGATTAATTGGCACGTGACTTGGTGTTGGTGTGTTACTAGTTCTGCCAATTGCTCAATTTGTTTGCAAAGAGCTTTCATCTTTCGTTCCATGGTGAACTGGAACTTTGCATAATCCCATTTGTCAACATCGTCTTTGATGGGTTGGGATGATTCACCAGTAGAATTGGAGCCATGTCCAGTACTCCAACTGATCATGTTAACCTCTTCCTCTTTGTGTTGTGGGAGAGGGTTGTCTTGTACGTGAGGTTGATCTGGCTTGGTGACTACAATCTCACAATTGTCTATTAGATCTTGAATTTTGTGCTTCAAGGCCCAACAATCTTGAGTATCATGTCCGGGTGCCCCAGCATAATATGCACATTTCTCGGTTAGCATTGAAACCCCTACCATTAGGGTTGGCTGGCGGAAGAAGATGTGTAATTTTCTTCTGAGTAGTCAGAAGAGCAAGAATATTCTCTAGCGAATCCCCTAAGGGTGCGAACATTCGGAATCACTTTACTTCTCCACTTTTGAGCAATGGAGGGTTTGAAGATTGTGCAGGAAAAGGGGAGTAGTTTCTCCTCTGCATAGGCATGTTTGGATTGCCTTTCTGTCCTTATAGTATCAAGGAAACATCCTCCTCTTTCTTTTTATAGACCCTCCGGTGGTTGTTTCCATAAGATCCGGACTGGATGTGCTCAGCAACAGCTTTAAGAGTGGCTAGGTCTTGAATTTTATCGGACTTCAATCCCATTTCTGCCATCTCGCCGTGTTTGATCATTTCAGAAAATGGCTTGCCAATACCAGCTAGAACTCTTTCATAGAAAGGAGCTTCCTATACATCTATGAAGGTCATGACCATTTCTGACTCTGTCATGGAAGGAATAACTTGAGCAGCAAGGCGCCTCCACCTTTGAGCATACTCTCTGAATGACTCATTAGACTGTTTCTTGACCTTGGTAATTTGATACCGGTCAGGAGCCATCTGAGATTGAAAACTGTATTGAGCGAGGAGGCATGAGCCAGTTCTTCCCAGCTATGGATCTTAGAGTTGTCTAATCTAGTATACCATGAACGGGCTTCTCGGTCGGACTTTTTTTGAAACAAATTGCATTACGAGCTTTTCATTCTCAGCATAAGACCCAAGTTCCCCAATGAACACCTTCAAATGGGTGTAAGGATCCCCTAATCCGTCATATTTCTCGAAATCAGGGGTCTTAAATTTCTCTGGATAATGAACACCAGGAAATATACAAAAGTTTGTATATGAAACACTGCCATGAGTTCCAATCCCCTTAAGAGCGCGAATGGTTTCCTCCATCTGAAGGATCTTCTTCCTGATATCACCGGTGTCTGGATTTGCTTTGAGATGGGTGCTTTCAGGATCTTTGTTGGTTGTATCCAATTGATTCTCTGGAATTATTTTTCCAGATGTTGAACTCCCCCTTGTGCAGAGGATTCTGTATGTGGGGGTATCTTCGTACCCTGGGTAGACTGGTGTAACTCTTTTAGTATAACAGCCAAGTCTGTGATTTGTTTACTCAATCCGTCAAATTCTTCTCGGGAAACAGGATGAGACTGTTCAGAGGAAGACATGATTGGCTATAGGCTTGAGGCCTTTTTGGATTTAGAGCGGGTAACTGGCCCAATTGCTTCCCTACAAAAGACTTACGTAGTTTAGTCTTATGGAAACATAAATGTTATCATAACATGTCCGTTTTAGGTATTTGTCCTGCAAAACCGATTTGTTAATTGATAACATGTTATTACAAGTAAATGCTTTTACAAATAATTTGAAAATGGAGGGTATGAAGAGACTTTCCTCCGTGTTTGGTTTATCAGAGGTTGACCTATCCTATGGTTTCTCTCGCGGCTTTTTGGCAATGAAAGTTCCCAGATCATCGCAATCTACTCAACGGGAAGTTAATCCGGTCTTTCAACTTGAGCGAATCTGGGGGGTGCCTTTCCTGAGCCCCGGGGAATTATTCTTCCCACGGGTCCAGTAATCAAACACCGACAGGATAGCCTCCTAATGGAGGGACCACACAGCATACATTCACATACAACGTGTCTCACCGTTTATGCAAAATGATGACATGTGCGAAGCACTAATATGTGTGAAGCACTAATATGTGCGAAGCACTAATATCACAGATAGATATTTAGCAGTGCAACAAATAAGATGCATTAGTACACATTTTATCAGAAATGTAAATAAAACAATCACACACAAGCATATAACAATTTTGAAAAGCTTGCAATAACGGCTTAAGCCCTCTTACTGGAGTCCCCAGCAGAGTCGCCACATGTCGACGTCGAAATTTTTAGTTGTCCCTTTTCGTTACTTGTCTTTTGCTGTTCTCATGTTAATGTGAGATTTGTTTGAAAAAACAAGTGAAAAAAGTCCAACATGTATAATGTCGACGATTGACTTTAAGAGTCGCCAGTTGGTGTATTTAACTGGTTGCACCAACGCAACCGAAAAGGTTTTGCACATTGACCCATTGATTTGGCACTGCTAAACGGGTCTATGAAACCGAGATTCATTAAGGGTTCGGGGGCTTGATTATGCGGAGGGAAGGTGTTAGGCACCTCCCGACATCCGTGTTACCACGGTGACTGCCACTCTTCAAAGAAACTGTTATATGAATGTGTGTGTGTGTGTGGATCAATGTGCAATTATATGAAAGTAATGTAAGGCCTCGTTCGCACCTATATACACGGGTTTGAATTTTATTTAGAAAAATCCAATTTTAACCACAAGATATAGCAATGAAGTTTTTTGTAAAAGAGGTTTTTCAAATCCTGTGCTCAATAGGAATTGAGACCTTTTTATACTTCCACTTTTATTATTAAATGTCCGGCTTGTTTGCTTTTATTTTCGAAATGCGAGGCATCCTCGAGAAAATAATACATACAGCAAGATGTCGAATTAAATCATGGGCATAATGACCATCTAAGGAAGCTCGAGACAATCAGAAAATAATGTACAAGTTGCTTCTGACGAGAAAATGTTCATCATGGGAACCAAATCTAGATTCAAAGGAATGAACACATGATCATATGATTCCTAGGCTCACAAGATCTTTAATTTGTATGAAAAGCGATAGCGATTATATATATATATATATATATATATATATATATATATATATATATATAAAAGCTGTAAATATATATATATATGAACATTATCAACCGCCGCGAAGTGAACTCCAGGCGGACAAAATGTAAATAAAGTCAGAAAAAGCGATCAACTGCCACGAAGTGAACTACAAAGGCGAGACATAATGTAAATAAAGTCAGAAAAGCCACGGAGTAAACTCCAGTGTCGATGAAATGTAAATATATATATATATATATATATATATATATATATACAAATATATATATAAAAGCGATAAGCATGACTGGATGTAAATCCGTGCTCATCGGATATGTCCGACAAAGAATTATATATATATATATATAAAAAGCGAGTAAATGCATGGGATATAAAATCCAGGGCTCATCGATATATGTCGATAACAATGATTATATATATAAGTATATATATATATATAAAGAAATTAAACGCTTGCATCAAAATCTAGGCTCATCGAATGTAGTCTAACCACGCTTCATATATATAAGTATATATTTATATACAAAAGCGTATAAACGCTTGAGGCATCAAGTTCATGCTCAATCGAGGCATAACTTCGATAATGTTAGTCCATATATATGAAATATATATATATATATATATATATATATATATATATATATATATTATATATATACAAAATGTAAATGAAAATCACGGACAAAATTCGAAAACACACTCTCACACGACTCTTAATGTATACAACAATGTGTGTGATAATAGGAGAAAGAGACTTTCTTGAATGTAAGAAGGCTTACAGTGGACTGCCAAAGTAGACTTATTTGACTTTAATTGTATGAACACTCAGCTTCCGTAAGATAAAAAGTATCTATATATGGGCTAACTGGTGTTTAAAGAAGAGGAAACACTCAAAAGATGTGTATGCAGAGCTAAATGGACAGGGCTTCCTCGCCTTTTTCCTTCTCTCTCTCTTTCTCAAATGGCTGACCCCCCCTCTATATTTATAGACGGGTGGCACAGCAGTCGACTTCGCAGGGCCGCATGATTGATCTACTGGTGGTCGTGGTGGTGGGCCGGCCATGGGTCCCGTCGTCTCGTAAAGACGTGCGTGATGCTGCAATCAGTAATGTCCAATCGAACTTATACAACTTCAATCCGAGCATCCAAACGAAGCATATCTGTACTTCTTCGGGTTGCTTGTGTCGAGAGTTACGTAATGACATGGATTAGAGGTTGTACAAAGTCAGGAAGAGGGGTCTATGCCCATGGTCTTCAAGCTTCAAAGTCTATCCAAAGTACTGCCACACATAATAGTCACTCGGGATGATCATTCCTCGATTGTTGGGACATTGTTGTATGTATGTATGTATGTATGAAGCATTTGAGACGACGCGCCATTTGTCGGATGAACAAGATGATGTTTGACTCCTTGCCGAGGTTATCGCCGAGTTGAGTTGAAAGTAGACGTTGCTCAGGGTTACAGCTGAGATTAGACTACTTGTTAGTATGCTGCGATATCATCCTGTTGACGTGGTAAGATGACGTTGTTACTCCTCACCGGGGTTATCGCCGGTTTAAGCGAAAAGCAGACATTGCTCAGGGTTATCTCTGAGATTGGACTGCTTGTTTGTGTGCCTCACTGTCATTTGTGTATGCTCCTGTCTGAGGTATGTGTGCTTTGACAGGATGTATGTGGTTGAAGCTAATCGCATGTGTTTGAAACAAGCATTTCTGGGGTTATCGCCGGAACTGCGATCTCTTGGGGCTATCACCAAGGATGGGGTTACTATTCCCAATGTTGTCTCCGGGACTGGAACTGATCGTCACGGTGTTATCGCCAAGACAGAGCTGTTCTCTCCGGTGTTTGTTGTTGGTCTTTTGATTTGCATATCTCGGGGTTATCTCCGAGATTGGAAATGACATGCCCGGTGTGTGTTCCGGGTTTGGATCCGATGCTCCCGGTTTGTGTTCTGGGTTGGAGATGACCTTCTGGTAGTATCCAGAATGATTTGTATGTTGTCTTCCAGGGTTATCTCCAAAAGACGAATCTACCCTCCTGCAATGTTAGTAATAGGAGTGCAGAAAATTTCGAGTGTCTACATCCCTTTTTTCAAATTCTCCTTTTTCTTGACTTGTAAATATTTTTATAATCAAATATTAATTTCTCTTTATATCTTGAATTAGAGGGTGTTTGGCATGACTTATAAGTTGGTCAAACTAAGTTATAAGTCATTTGTTATTATTTAGTGTTTAACAATAACTTAAATTTTAACTTTTTTGACTTATAAGTCATTATTAAATTTCATGCTTCATGTGCTATATTTTTTATGTATTAGATAAATTTTACTACCATCTATACTTTTTTTTTTGTAAAGAGAAAGATTTACATATATATATATATATATATATATATATATATATATATATACACACACACACACACACACACACACACATTCTTTTCAAATTTTTTTGTCAAACTAAATAAAATACTAAACAAATCTCAACATTAAACTAAATATATATAAAGTAACTATGAATATTTTATATATAAATATATATATATATATATATATATAAAAACAAATATTCATATAAATATTTATAAAAAATATTCATATCTAAATTTTATAAATTTTAGATGAAATATTTATAAATTTATAAATAAATATTTATTTATAAATTTTAAAGATAAATTTATATGAATATTTATTTATAAATATTTATATGAATATTTAGAGATAAATTTATAAATATATATGTATATATATTAAAATATTAAGTAGTTACGTTATATTCTTCCTATTCCTATTCCTCTTCTTCTTTATCATGTCCAGTGACTATAATTAAAAAAAAAATCTAAAATCAACCACTAAAGAAAGTCAAAATGACAAAATTTTAACATTTAACTTGGTCAAGTTTAATAAAAATTATTTTCCATATTTTAAGCTAACATGTCAAAGCATATTACTAGTGCCATGTTCACATCCATAAATTTGACCACAATCTTAATTTACACTTGGCTTTTAATTTTTCATCAATGATATATTTTTCAAATTGGTCCCACACTAAAGAGGTGCACTTGTACCTATACTATTTTTTTTTTGGCTAAATTTAAACATTATTAAAAAAAATTACAAGATTATGGGAACCCCAAACAGAATATAGCAAAAACTTCAGAAGACATGCCCAATGAAGCCAAGGCTATAAAGCATTACAAGACAATGTGACTATAGTTAGCTCAGACTCTTTGGAACTTAATATTAGAGTGTAATTTACATTTGATCAAATTTAAGGTATTATGAATAGTGGTCCTAGCTGGGAGAGATCCATTAGCATAAAGTCTTGCATTTTGTTCTTTCTAAATATTATAGACGACAACAACAATCCAAGATGCAGCAGGTTGTGGCGGATCATACTGCCAGAGCAGGAAGCCAGGAAACCTAGATTAGTCTGACCAGCTGAGGCTAAAGCCCCTCCACCCACAAACACGAAGAATAAAGAGAAGGATCTGGAATGAGAACTGGCATTGAAAGAAGAAGTGATTAAAAGACTCAGAATCAGCATTACATAGGGAACAAGAAGGGTCAATAGAAATCCCATAACTAATAAGTATGCCTCTTGTTCTTAGCTCTTTATGGAAAGCCATCTATAGCATAAAAGAAAATCTTGGGGATATACTTTTATGCCAGATAATCTTGTGTCAGTGCTTGGTTTGCCCTAGTTGTTGAATACTGTTCCAGATTTTTGCAACTTTAATTTAATTAACATTGGAACTATCCCAAAAGATTGAATCATGGCCGTATGGGTTATATGGAGTAGTAAAATCAAAGAATTGCCGAAATTCAATAATAGTAGGATGGGTTAAAGAAGGCAGATTTTGTGACAACCCGAAAAATCGAATTGTCCAGAATTTAAGATTTAAAGAAATAGTTATTAAAAAAATAAATTTTTATTAATAATATTATGTGCTATGTGTTTATTAATCGTTCTAGAACCTAGGATGATTATAATACGAGAGGATAGAAGGCTACGAGCTAGACTGAACGAGTAAGAATTTTCAAGACAAAAAATCGATAATAAAAATATTTCTAGGGAAAAAGACGAAATAAGCACTATTCACCCGACAAACCCCTAAGGGTTGGGGTTTGAATAACCTAAGCCTTTTCGAGAATTCGGTTTGTCGAAATGATATTTCATCGAAAGATTTGACGATAATATATCATAAAAAGTTAAGTAAGCTGATAAAAGTTTTTCTCAAAAAACGTGCAGAAATCGGACAAAATTAAAACAACGAAAAGTATTGTTATGTACTTTCATTCGTTTAACTACATTAGGGGAAAACGTGAAGAAAAACGCTTAACGTCAAAAATTGTTTTTCAATTTTTCGGAGATCCGAAGAATACGTAAAAGTTAATCGATAAAGGAAGGACGAAATATCCAAAAATATTTGGATTCCGAGAATCACAGTTTTTAAAACTGTCGGACGAATTCCGCAGGATAGAAGCATGAAACTTCTAAGTGAAGCTTCGTGAATAGTAAGGAGGTTAGTTAAGGAGGTGTGAATAGTAACTTTAGGGGAAAAATGACTATTTTGCCCCTAGCTTTGAAAATCTATAAAAGGAGAGCCTAAATTCATTTGTTGGTGATTTTGAAAAGCACCAACATTTGAGAGAGAGAGAGAAGTCGGGTGGGAGGAAAAAGGAAGAGAAAAAGTTGACACGTGAGCAAACTTTGTCCGACGGAAGGAGATTAAAGGAGAAAGGTAATCCAAAACCTAAATTCTATATAATTTTCTTTAAGTTTTATATGTTAAAAACATAACTTAATGAGAATAGAAGTAAAAGATGTTAAGAATAATTTTCATATGTTTGAAATCATGAGAAAACGAAGAAATAAGAATTAGAAGTTTAGTTTATAAATATCTTAAGGAAGTATAAGTTTCGTAATGAATTTGAACGATCTTAATGAATCATATGAATGATTCGGTGAAATAAGTAAGGAATAGTGTTTCATAACACCGAATTCCAATAATAGTGAAATCATAATCAAAATATCGATTAAAATGAAGAACTAACGAAGAACGTGAAGAATGTTGTTGATGGACAAATTTAAAATCATTGTAGTTATAACTTGTTGTTGATGAACAAGTTTAAAACCTTCGCGTATAAGTTAGATGATTATTGCTTAGTTAGGAACGGTAGAAACGTTCATGAAGAACGGATTAAACTTAGCTATAACGAAGTTATGGCAAAAATTTCGTAAAAGACGAACGAGAATTAGAAAGTTAGTAAATGAACCCGAACGTGTAGGGTTTCATAAGAATGTAAGAGAACATAGAAAACGTGAGTCGTGGAATCAAGAACGAATGAGTTCCAAGTTCGGATAACCGAATTACGGACGAACTAACGAAGAACGTTAATAACGTAAATGAACGAAGGACGAAGATTAAGCCAATCGAATGGCATGTTAACGGATTCAGAATGAAGTTCTGTCTGTGGGTAATTGAAGTACGTAAGATAAGGAAGAAAACGACTTTTGAATGAGCCAAATCCGAGTTATAACGAATAAGTTATGAGATTATGAAATATGCGTCTCAAATATTTTCCAACACTTGAAAAAAAAATTGAGTTTAGTGCCTGGCATCGCAGCGCCAGCCATGTCTTGGGAGGCGGCGCCACAACGCCAGACCAGGGAAGTAGACAATTGAGACTCACGCCGCAGCGCGAGCAACATCAAAGGAGGGTGGTGTCGTAGCGCCAACCCGGGTAGTCAAGACTTGGCATGTGGTAATGCAACATACGAGGAACAAAGAGAACCGTAGCGCAGCCACGGGTGTGAGCCGCACCAGGAGAAAAACTTTTAATTGCTCAACTCTTGGGGAAAGTGTAAGGGAAGATAAAGAACATATTGTTCACCTAAAGTAACACTTAATCAAGTGACTTAAACCTTTAGTAAAGGTTGAACGGAAAGATTGAACGAGATTAAAAGATAGAAAATGTAAAACGCAACGCTATTGCGATGAACGATCGGTCTTAGCATATAACGAACCTTATGGCTTCGACATAAAGAATGAGTAATGAACGTGGGTTTCATGTAATGGATAACGAAAGAAGTAAGTAAGATATGAACTATCAAGAAAGCCGTAACGAACGGTAATAAGATTAAGGACAACCAAATGTGTGTCGGATAAAGAATGTTAGAATGAAATGTAATCGTTAAAAACTTTAACCAACGTGAAGGTTGAGTGTACGCGAATATTAAACGGGTAGAACCTACCATCCCTTGTATGGTTTGACCGTAGGGTAATGAAGACCAATGATTAAACCTATGAACGGTGAAGAACTGAATTAAAGACAAGTACGTTTAGCGTAAAGAAGCCGAGTTAATGATTAACTTGAATGATCGTTCTGAGTATACAAGAGACTATATGACTTAGACGATAAGAATGAATCCTGAGGTATGACATTTAGTTGCAAGAGAGCCATAAGGAATAAGAAATTGACTTAACGAACATTATAGTTTAATGGTTAGAATAAGCTAGATGAATTTAGGTTGTAGTACAATCGTAACATTTGATGGTTGACATATGGGAGCTAGGCTAAACAATTCCTTCAGAGAGCAAAGGTATATACGAAACTGGAAACCGATCTAACTCACTGTGATGATAGTGTTGATGAGACAGGAACTTGTTTGTTGGTTGTTTGTGGGAAACCACTCAGAGTACCATATAGACTACTAGCAGAGACACGATGTGTGCTGAGTCCTAGGAGAATTATAAGAAGAAGATAAGAATACAAATCATTAAAAATGATAAACGTATGAGTAAGACATCTTCGTATGTCATGAAGTCGTAAAGCGGTAAAAGAAGTTGTCCCGTAAACTTAGGTTGCAAGAACGCAAACCCTAAGAAATAAAGTTAAGCTTAAACCAATGCATAAGTCAAGTATACGACTAATTGGTGTATGTGTTATTTTCCTTATGTGTTATATAGGGATTGGAATGAGCAGTTCAGTAAACTATAAGATGTAGCTGTGCGTAAGGCAAGTTTCATATTTTAAATGAATGTTAGTTTCTTAAACTTCTGAGATGTTGAACTTGAGAAGTTCTGTCTATGTGCGAATGTGCGATATTTGTACAAGGTGGTAGAATGTATGAGGTCTTGTGCCACAATGTGAACACTCCGGTGTTTCTATGAGATGAACTGTTCTGTGATTAAACTGTTCAATATGAGAATATTTTGTTTATACATGAACCATTATTGTTAAGTCTGTGCTAATGATTCTAGCCAGATAGGATGTGTATGAAAAAGGTAGAAGAATGAAAATATTTCAAAGTGAATGTGACTAATGTTTTAAAATGATAAGAATCAGATTTATTCATATTTTTCAAGCTGCTTCATAACTTTTGTTCGGTTATCGAAGTTCTAAATGAATGTTTGAATTCTTAAAGTTGTTTGTTCAACTGTTATGACTTGTTGAGCAATTGAATGCTCACACTTGCTTTAAATGAAAAACATTTTCAGCGTACGAGTAGAAGAACTTAAGGATCCCGTAAAGATCAAGTTGATCGGTATCCAGATGAAGTGACATTCATTAGATGAATGAGAATGAAGATCAAGCGAAGACTTGTAAAGTAGAATAATTTAATTAAACTATAGATTAGTTTAATGAACTGTTATGTATCCTTGGTGGCGGATAAAAGTCACTCATGTAAGATGAAAAGAATAATGTAATTATCATTATTTGTAATGAAGGAGGTGATAAGGTATTAGAACCTGGGAATTGAGAATGTATGTAGTTATATTTCACTATATAATAATGTATGTTGGAAGAATGATGTACTCATGACGCATGGAATCTGGGAGTGAAGATAGACTAAATTTCGGGGCGTGATAGACTTCAACTTGCATTTTGAATAATGCTACTAACTTTAGCAGAATGGCCCAGCCTAGAGTTAGAAATCAAAGGATGAGAGGAGTTAGAGGCTAGAGGCTTACCATCACTCCATGGATCAAACCAAAGGCTAGTTAATTCTCCATTGCCAATGCAATGTCGAGTGTGCTGCAGAGCAACATGTCTGAATTTTAGCACATTACGCAATGTCCAAGAACAGTCATTTGGAATAGGGGCGCACCAAAAAGACCTATCCTTCAAGAGCACAGTCTTAAACCAAGTTGTCCACAGAGAAGAAGAAGGGTTTATAACTTTCAAAAGCAAGAGGAAAAAGGCACGGTTCTAGTCCTTAAGATTCTTAATGGCTAATCCTCCTTCAGACAAAGGCACAACGATCTTACTCCACGCAACCTTGGCACCATGTCTTTGTAAAGTCAGACCCTTCCATAAAAATCTCTTCATTGTGCATTGAAGTTCTATGAGAGCGGCAGCAGGAAGAATGAAAAGGCCAAACCAATAAGCCTGAATGGCAAAGATTACAGACTTGAGCAGCTGTAATCTTCCAGCATAAGATAGGCATTGGTGTTGTTAAATGCAATTAATAGAATCTCCCCTGCATTGATGTTGTTAAATGCAATTAATAGAATTTGTTACATAAATTACAAGGGTGGCATAAAAGGCTTTAAAGTTATAATTAAGCTTGTCAAATGCTTTGCATAACTAAAAGGAGATTTTCATGCACTTCTAAATTCTAATAACATTGAAGCTACAGAAGGCTGTTTAACAAATTTAAAAAATCGGCATTATTATTTTATATATTGGCATCAACAAGCCGAATAAAACTAAGACGATAAGCATAATAATTTTACAAAAACTGCTATTTTATTTCAGTCTTAGGAATTTGCATATAGTTTTTAAGTTGTCAAAAGATGATACTTCTTTTGTGAAGCGAATATAAATTTGAAGATAAAGCAGTACATTAATGAAACATGAGCATTCAAGTGAATGAACAAAACACTGCTACAAAAGGACATATAATAATAGTTTATTAGTACCGATGTACAAATACATACAGTGGTTTTGGGAACCAAAGTAACAGGCACTTTTTGTGCATTGGTTTCAACAAAGTGCTGAACTTTCTCTTTAGCAATAGGAAGAAACACTACACTACTACTAATCCCAAGTGACACATTTAATAGTCAGGAAATAACCATGCTACTACAGCATTCCCAATATTATAACATAGGAGAAGTCACATCTGGTTTTGTATAAGTTCCATCAATCATCCCAATTTTGAACTTAACAGTAAGAGCAATTATCATAAGTCTACACCATTGATTATAGTTCTTCTCAGTCAGAGTTTGGTTGGTTGGTTTATTTGTTTTAACATTTATCCCACTGTCTTACTAGTCATTGTATACAACGTAATCCTTAATTATATGATCCGGAGCAGTTTGCCAAAAGATTTACATGAGGGTGTATTGGAGGCTATTTCTATTTAGCACAGGTAGACAAATTTATACCCCTTCCTATGACTGAATGATTAACAAATGTTGACTATTTGCTGAATGACATCTTCAGGGAACTGAAATGCAGCTTGACATGTGAAAAACTAAGCTATTTGGGGCATGTATGTGTTAATATGCTACTACTATCTATAACCACAGAAATCTATATTCTAGATTTCTTTAATTTTATGTTGTGTATCATTTTGTGAATCCTAGTAAGAGGTGGATATGTTGTGTATCATTTTGTGAATCCTAGTAAGAGCAGAATCCACAAAATAAGGAACATAACTGGTGACATTGATCTCCAACTACAAATTCATAATAGATGTCATTCACCTCAATCAAGCTACAACCAGGGGTCTTTCTACAACCAATATCTTTCATTTCCCCTTTCACTTTTGCCACTTTATCCCATTTACGAACATCATTAATTATACAAACCCATCAATGCCATATAAAGCGCACCGTTCCATGGCTCATTAACAATTAACCACTTTGTTGCTAATTCGCCCACTTTGATATTCTTATAAATCATACAAGCAGTAAAAAGTGCACCCCATTTTGCAGCATTAGCCTCAAAAGGCATATCCTGTATAAACCCAAATGCTTCTTTAACTATTCCACGACGACCAAGAAAATCAACCACACAACCGAAATGCTCAATCGCAGGTTCAATCCCAAAATCAATCTTCATACACCCCAAAC
This sequence comes from Panax quinquefolius, assembly GCA_020205615.1. NCBI lineage: Eukaryota > Viridiplantae > Streptophyta > Magnoliopsida > Apiales > Araliaceae > Panax > Panax quinquefolius. The sequence continues at coordinate 91,859,494 of CM035153.1, forward strand.
AACTCCAATGCTTCCATAAATCTGTTCCTTCAAACATAACCCACAATCATAGCATTATAAGAAACAACACTTCTACTGGGCATTTAATCAAACACCCGCCGTGCCAATTCAATCGAATGAAAACTAACATAAGAAGTAACTAAAGTAGTCCAAGTTGCAATATCTCTATAACCCATTTGTTCAAAAACACAATTAGCCATATCTACTCTACCATTAGACCCATAAAAATGAATTAACGAATTTTGCACAAATATATATATTCGAATGAAACCCATTTTTAAAAGCATGGCAATGAATTTCTTTACCTTTTAAAAGATTGGCGAGACTGGAACAGGCTTTGAGCAAGAAGGGAAACGAAAGTGAGGAACAAGGAATAGGGTTCTCTTTTTCTGAAACGGAAGAGAGGAACATGACATTTTGATATCCTATCAAGCTTTCTTAGCTTAGTTTTTTTTTCTTATCTGATGGAGCTTAACTAGCGTACTCTATTTGTAGCACCCACAGCTCATGCTTCTAAAAGAATGACTCAACTCTCAGCATATTGCATATATAAACATATATGCATACACATACCTATATATTATAAATTAGTACATATATTATAATCTTAATACATGTATTAACATATTTTGATAATTTATACATTTCTAATTTATGTATAAATTATTTTATTAAAATGGAATTAATCCATTTGCAAAATTAACACTTTTTTGTGTAATGAAACACTATTTCAAATAATTAATATTTAATTCATTAATTATTTTAAATAAATCATTTAATTTATACAATTAATAGTGTATACTTAAATTAAATTTGATCATTCCTTCCATAAATTATTTCAAAACAATTTATTTAACCTACACATTCCGTTTCAAATTAAATATTAATTTAATTTACTAATTTGACAAAATGTTTATTTATTGGTCCTCAAACGTATTCAATTGGTGTAATATCGAATATTAAGCCATTAACCACGTTACATTTAATTACCGTAACATAGTATTATTTCTCAATTAATCGAATAAATTTCATTTTTCCAAAAATATTGATTTCCTCATCTCATATCTTTAGTTCATTTCTATTTGGTATAATATAATATATTAGGTCATCTCAGTAAATAAATTATATTTATAATATATATATATATATATATATATATATATATATATCAATAATGAGTTTAATTAACTCCCTCGCTTTTTATTAAAAATACTAACTTTAATTCACTATTTAATTGAAAGAATTAATCTCCTTGTTTTTGAATTTTAATTCATAATAATTCTATTGTTGGTCAAGACTTAATATTCAAATTATATTATTTTATAATATAATTTTTATTTAATCTCAACTAATTAATATTAATTTTCTTCACTTTCATATTTCATTTAAGAATTAACTTCATCCCTTTATTTAATAGTTTAATTAACTATTAAATTTTACTTTTCAAATAAATATATATATATTTCATACTTGTATATACATTTTAAATCCACCACATAAGTCACATAAATATATAACACATATTTATACATTCAAACCAGACACGTATCATAATAAGAATTTTATTTATTAAATTCTTATTTAATAATTCTAAAAAATCCGGATTGTCACACGACGTGTCTCATAATAAGAATTTATTTATTAAATTCTTATTTTCATTATTTCCAAAAAATCCGGATTGTCACAAATATAACTCTTTTGTAGAACAAAAAGTAATATTTTAACATTTGTAATCTTTTTCACAAAAAAGAGTCATACTTGTTATAATTTTGGTTATTATTAGATTTACAATATTTTAAAACTAAAATTATTGTAACTTAATATTTTAATTAATAAAATTAATATTATAAATTACTTAAAATTATTATTAAAAATAAAATTTCTTAAAATATTAATTACCTTACAATTTGAATTGTTGTATATCTTCAATTAAAAAAAAAACTTAAACTTAACTCTTTCTATAGAACATATATATGAGTATTTTTTTTGGCATTTGTGGCCTATTGGACAAAAGAGTGCCACTATCTTTTTTTGTCATCGTCAATGTATGAAATTTTAAAGTTTAAAGTAGTGTAAAGTTATTTATTTTATAGTTTATTAAAAGAAATTATCGATATTGTAAATTGCTTAAAAAGTGTTATTAAAAGTAAAATTATTACTGTAAAGATTTAATATATTTATATATATACAATTTATATTCACTATAGTTAATTCTAAAAAACTTCTTTTAACAAAATAGTGATCAATTTTATTTCTCGCAAAAAACCTCTCATCAATAATATATAGCGAGTAATAACTCTTTTATTAATAATATTTCTTTCGCAAAATTTCATCAAAGATTGACAGCACACATCTTTCTACAATCTCAATTTTGCAAAAGAAAAAATCTAACTTGTGAATGATGTTTATTTTCAAAAAAACTATATCGTCACTATTTTTTTTCATTCATTGTCCCTCGCTAGAAAACTTATAATGTGAATGAATGAATTTTTTCACAAATTTTTCTTAACTACATCCATAATTTCTTGTAGTAATACTTATAGTTTCATTAATATTGTATTATTTATAAACTTTTATTTATTAATCACATGATAGATGTACTTTTTGTTCTAATTCAGATATATGAAATAATTATGAAACAGATATCATGAAGGAGTTTGTATTTTGAATTCCTACAATAATACTTATAGTTTCATTAATATTGTATTATCTATCATTATTTATGGCAAAACTAATGATTTAGCCACCGAAATTGGCACGTTTTATTGAATACGTGATTGAACTTTTAATTTTTTAAATTAACTTACTGAACTAATTTTTATTTTCAAATTGGGTCATTCCGTTAAAAAAAGTTGACAGACATTAATTTTTTATCTACGTGGTGCTGATGTGGACGTAAAAAAAAGAAGAAAAAAAAGAAAATGACATGGAAAATAAAAGACAGCATAAAAAATTTAAAATATTGCTTATGTGGCAAAAAAAAATTAAAAATCAAAACATTTTTTTGCAAATCAGATCTAAATATATACACAAAATCAAAATCAAAATTTTCATCTCTGAAGGATTTCTCTGAATAAATTATTTATACATAGAAAAATAGAGCCTCTTCAATTTTTGTACTGTTATATATTTTTGTTTCAGTTCAGTATCAGGCCTTCAATTTTTATTTGATGGCCTTTTGTTTGAATTTCTAGGCCTTTGTGATTGTTATTATTTTTTTGAGAAAAAAAATTAAAGAATTATGGCAGTTTATTATAAGTTCAAAAGTGTTATAAATTACGACTCCATCTCTATGGACGATCATTTCGTATCAGTTGCCAATGATGGTCGTAAGGTGTTCGATGGAATGCCGAAAAGAAATCTTATTTCGTGGACGAATCTAATTTCTTCGTATTCACAAAAGGGTTTGGCAGAAGAAAGTTTGTATTGCTTTAGATTAATGGTTGGTGATGGTTTTGATCCGAATCATTACACATATGTCAGTGCTTTATCTGCATGTGTTAGTTTAGAGGCTGCAAGAACTGGTAAAGAAATCCATGGAAGGATTATTCGGTTTCAGCAAGGTTTGAATAACTTTGTTTATAATTGATGTTTTGATTTTTTTTATTTTTATTTTCCACGTCATTTTTTCCCTTTTTTTTACGTCCATGTCAGCGCCACGTATATAAAAAATTAACGTCTGTCAATTTTTTTAACGAAATGACCCAATTTGAAAATAAAAATTAGTTCAGTGACTTAATTTGAAAAATTAAAAGTTCAATCAGGTATTCAATAAAACGTGCCAACTTCGGTGGCTAAATCCTTAGTTTTTCCCATTATTTATTTATTAAGGGGATAAATAAGGTTTTGGTCATTTATCTTTGAAATCCGCTTTTTCATTGTGATTCTGAAACTTTTTTGTTCTGATCGAATAACATGCACTTTCAAAACTTACAAAAATGGTCGTTCGTTTCGATTTTCCGTCCAAAAAAAAGCTGATTTTAATCTTGAATCGCTCAAAATTAAAAATATTTTTCCGCTTACGTGGACTTCAAAATTAAATTTTTTTGCTTAAATTAGAATCTTGCTTACGTTGACTCCAAAAACTAATAATAATAATAATAATAATAATAATAATAATAATAATAATAATAATTTCATAATAATAATAATAATAAAATACAATTTAAAATAAGGTTTTTAAAAAAGAAATTATGTTAAAAAATTATGTTTTTAAAATTCTATTTTTTAAAAGTCTGCTTTTATAAAAAAAATTGTTTTTAAAAAAATCTTTTTTAAAAAAAGTAACATTTTTAAAAAACTAACATTTTAAAATTCTTTTTTAAAAAATTTTTTCAAAAATGAAATTTTAATTTCTTTTTTAAATACGAATTTAAAATGCGAAATTTTTAATTTCTTTTTAAATACAAAATTTTTGATTTCTTTTTAAATACGTAATTTTTAATTTCTTTTTAAATACTGTAATTTTTAAAATCTGAAATTTAAATACTGTAATTTTAATTTCTTTTTTAAATACGTAATTTTTGATTTCTTTTTAAAATACGTAATTTAAATACGTAATTTTTAATTTCTTTTTAAATACGAAATTTTAATTTCTTTTTTAAATCTTGAATTTTTAAATTACGTAATTTAAATATGTAATTTTTAATTTCTTTTTTAAATACGTAAATTTTAATTTCTTTTTAAATCTTGAATTTTAAATTTCTGAGAATTTAAATACTGAATTTTTAATTTCTTTTTTAAATACGAAATTTTTAATTTCTTTTTTAAAAAATAGATTTTTTTAAAACCGACTTTTATAAAAATACGAAATTTTAAAATGAAAACGCTAATTTTTTTAAAAAATTATTTTAAAAATCAATTTTTTTTAAAATAGACTTTTTTAAAAATAGAATTTTAAAAACATTATTTTTTAACATAATTTCTTTTTAAAAAACATTAATTTTAAATACATAATTATTATTATTATTTTAAAAAAGTTATTTGACAAATTATTTTAAAAAACGTTATTTTATTAATTTAAATTATTTTAGTAAGGGTAAATTTGACAAATCATTTTTATTCTCCATTAAAATAAAAAAAAAAATTATTATTATTATTTAAAATTATTATTATTATTATTTTGAAATTATTATTATTAGTATTTTATTATTATTTTGAAATTATTATTATTATTAGTATTTTATTATTATTTTGAAATTATTATTATTATTATTATTATTATTATTATTATTATTATTATTATTAGTTTTGAAATTATTATTATTATTAGTTTTTGAATTATTATTATTATTATTGCATAAATCATCACGTCACTCACGATTTCAAATCCCGATTTGGACTAAAATCGAACGAATTAACCATTTTGTAAGTTTTTGAAAGTACAGTTATTCGATTGTAACAAAAAAGTTTCGATAATCTGATAATGAAAAACCTAATTCTCAAAGATAATGGAAGGAGCAAAACCTTATTTATCCCATTTATTAAGCATATAGATGTATTTACTGTTAGGTTTGTAATATTCATGAACGCAATCAAATTGCACAAAATAAGCGAAAATGTGGAAAAATAGAGTTTTAAAATTTTAGAAACCATATACCCGGATCATCCTTTATGCACAATTATTAATTAAACGAAAAGATAAAGAACAAGAATCATACCCTTGAAGATTCAAGCTTCCTCAGGTATAAGTTCACCTCCAAATTCTTTCGCATTCAACTTGAATCCACCGAATTTGGTTCCTTCTTTTGATCAATGTTAGCCACCCATGTGTTTGGCCTCTAGAGGTGATCTATCCACCAAGGAAGAAGAAACATTCAAGAAGATGAGTGTTTGGCAAAACCCTAGTTTTTCTATCTCTCATAGAAAAAGAAACGTACTCTCCAACAATTGGAATCACATATATAAATATCTGATATAAGACTCCTCTTATAAAGATATCATTTAACCCTTCTAATCTAATTAGAAAATATGGTATTATTTAATTAATTTAATTCATTTAATTAATTAAGCTCCCTAATCTTATTAGGGATAATTAATTAAACTCTTTTAATTAATTAGCCTTCTAATCTTATTAGGAATAAATGAGAGTACTTTTATTAAATTAATTCCCAAACTCTTTTATAAATTAAAATAATAATAATTATAATAATATTAATAAGACTCCTCTTATTAATTATTATTTAATATTTTAAAATATTAAATAATAAATATTAAGCTATTTAATTTATTCTATCACCATAGATTAAATTAAATACACTTAACATATTATTACGATTATGCCATTAACTTCTTAAATAATTATTCTTCCTTTTATGGTGTGACCCTTTAGGTTCTCCATATTAAACCCTAAGTTATGAATAAATCAATTAGAAACAATTCTAATCTTATTTAAATAAATAAATTAAACTATTAATTTATTTAAATAAATAATATTTATTCTACAATAGGGATAAGTCTCCCTAGCGATTAACGACTTTCCAGATAATATAAATTTTAACATTAATCATAAAAGAACCTTTGAGTAAATAGTTACCGTACAATTCAATCCTTCTACCATATAATGTCCCAATTAAAAATATGACATGGAATTACTGTCAAGTCTTATTTTATTTAATTATATGTATTTCGATCCTTAAATGTATAACTCCAAATAATGCAAATTAGAAACTCTTTTCTAATTTCATTCTGCCTTGGCCAAGGACTACTGGGTTGTCATTTATCGAATCACATAGGACATTTCTCTTCTTTTACTAGAAGTCCATGTATAACTTATTATACCCAAGCATACCCTTTTATATACCCTAAGGGTCTTAAGAAATAAGTCAAAGAATAATTTATCATACACAAGATATTATGATGATCTCAAGTCTAAGAATCATTTGTACTACTATCACTACAGGAATTCCTATTGACAGGCAAGTAAAACTCCATTAGGTATTCCTTAGCGAGCCACGTTCAGTGAACATATTCTCTAATAAGCACCTACATACTTGCTTTAGTGTCTCCACATAAATGATCATGAGATCAATCATCCTCATCCAATGAACAAGCAACGTATGTACCAATCTATCCGGATTCACTAATCTCCAATTTAGTAATCCAACGATTGGGAACTATTTTAGTTTTAAGCTTTCTAAGAATTTAGATCTCATTAGAATGATCATCATCATTATTCTAAAAGTATTGCTTAAAACTATTGGTTTGTCACATATTAAAAAACAACATCATGTAGATAATTAAAAATCTTTAATAAATTAATGGTTTTTATTAATAAATGAATAAGATTATTACAAAATATATGCTTTATCATCAAACATGATTAGCTTGTGTGCATACTACTTTGAATCTCCCACTTGCACTAAAGTCAATTGCTATGGTATCTCATACCCTTTTTCTTTAAGTGACGATTATCCTGCTGTTGGATAAGTTTTAGTTAATGGATATGTAATGTTGTTCTTGAGAGTTCACTATCTCTATAGTGATTTCCCATCTTTAAATGATTCTTATAATCAAATGAAAGTGCCACAACACATGTTTAGATCCAAGATGAGACTTAGGAACTATTCCATCTTCATTTACAGCTATATGCTTTGTCTTTATCACTAAAGCAACAACTCTTTGCTGTTTGGAACCTTTCCAATTCACCGCACTACCGTTCAAGGTAACACTTTACCTTAAAGTTTATTTTTTGTCGTGTTGGTTTGTCTAAAAAAAACTCAAGTCTGTTAAGTCCTCTAGTTTTAATTCAGACCCACCATGAATATGATCACATCCTTAGTGCTGGTTAAGTACTTTAAGATGTTTTTCACTGACTCATAGTGAACTTCTCCAGAATATGACTGATCAACATCAGGTCTCGTACATTTCATTGCATACATGATAGTTACTCATGCGATCTCTCTTTTATGAGTCTATGAGGACTATTAAGAGAGATACACTCCAGTGCTCATCAACATGAGACATCCCATGGAGTTTGCCATGCTAAACGACTTTAGCATCAAATGAATATACGTTTCTTGGGTTAAGTCGAGCATCCTCTTAAATCTATCTATATAGATTTGTATCCCCAATTAAGATACTCTTCCCAAATCATTCATGGAGGAATGTTTAGACAACTTTATCTTTACTAATTGTAATATTAGTATGTAATTCCTTATCCATAATATATCAACATATAATATTAGGAATGTCACAACGCTCCCACTGACCCTTTTGTACATACTAGGTTCATTTTTATTTGTGATAAAATCAAACTCATTTGATTTGTTTCATCAAAACAAATGTTTCATATTTGAGAAGCTTGCTTCAATCCATTTCTCTAAGTGTCTACAACTCTTACCTCATCGTATGTAACTGGATCATCATCTTCTATGATGTGTACCTCATCATCATCATCTATAATGAATCCATACAATAGGTCTATCTACAGGTTCCTCTTATTTGACTTATAGTGTTTTATAGTTCTTGAACTCTTCAAGATCTATTATCCTCCCACTAGCCCCTTTAATGATAAACACCTTTATTTTAGAAGGTAGCGTGTTTCGCAACAAGCAACTTTTGTTAAGTAGGATTATAGAACATATACCCTAAACTTACTTTAGGATGTCCCACAAATTTGTACTTGTCAAATCTTGTCCCAAGCTTATCCTTTGAAACCTTTTTCACATAAGTTGGACAACCCCTTATCTTAGCATACTTAAGATTAGGAATCCTCCCTGTCCATAACTCTTATGTTAGGTTTGTAATATTCATGAACACATTCAAATTGCACAAAATAGGCGAAAACTTGGAAAAATAGAGTTTTAAAATTTTATAAACCATATACCCAGATCATTCTTTATGCACAATTATTAATTAAACGAAAAGATAAAGAACAAGAATCATACCCTTGAAGATTCGAGCTTCCTCAGGTACAAGTTTACCTCCAAATCCTTTCGTGTTCAACTTGATCCACCAGGTTTGGTTCCTTCCTTTGATCAACGTTAACCACCTAACTGTTTGGCCTCTAGAGGTGATCCACCAAGGAAGAAGAAAGATTCAAGAAGATGGGTGTTTGGCAAAACCCTAGTTTTTCTATCTCTCATAGAAAAAAAACGTACTCTCCAACAATTGGAATCACGTATATAAATGTGAGATCCTGAATTTTATGAAATAAAAGTATTCAATTTTCTTATAATTGTTATTCTATTTAGTAAATGATTAAATTGATAAAAGGTTAAAGTTAAGGGTGGTATTTGAAAATTTTACAAAGTAAGCAAATTGATATAAAATATTCGTTGTGTCGGGGAATATTCGTTTGGTCAGGGAATATTCTTTTTGTCAGGGAATATTCGTTCGACAACACAATCATTGGTGGACCCCACAACAGAAGTATTGTCGTACTTAGAAAACGACTGAAATAACTTTTTATAAAAATAACGGCGAAAGTTTTACAATTAAACTGTTGAAATACCCGGTGGTAAAAATACAGCAATTGTGTGGTTGCATAGTAGCGCACGGTATTGATTATTGACGCTTATGTAAGAAGCCACTCAGTTTACTCAATTATTACTACAGTAATTATTGCATAGTATCTCACGTTATTTGATTCAATTATTGTCACAGTATCATCTGCATAATATTTTATATTATTAAATCAATAATTGAGAAAACACATTTATTCATAAGATTATTTATATTATTGACAATGTCTAAAAAGTTCTGTCGAGGAAAGAGGTTTGGTCGCCTAATTGCGCGCCAATAAGGTGAAATCTTTATCGGAAAGCCTCCTCTTACCTGGGAATGATCTGGTTGTCAATATTGTAAGTTATAATATTAATGATGAATAATTGTTGAAATATTAAAAATGTGTTTATTAAAGATAAGTAAAGTACAAAAGTTAAAGGGGATTAATGCAAACTTGGAAAACTTTAGGGGTACTAAAGTGTATTAAGTAAATAAATCTGGACTATTGGTGGTGGTTTCAATAGTAAATCAATCTGGACCATTGGTGGTGGTATCAATAATAAATCAATCTGGACCGTCGATGGTGGTTTTAATAGTAAATCAATCTGGACCATCATGGTGGTTTTAAAAGTAAATCAATCTGGACCGTCGATGGGATTTTTAAATGTAAATCAATCTAGACCGTCGGTTGTGGTTTTAATAGTAATCATTATGGACCGTCCGTTCTAATAGTAAATCAATATGGACCGTTTGTGAATTAGTTACTATTTAGTCCATTCTCCTATAAATAAAAGCTTAATTCTTCTTTCATTCTCACCAATTCACTGAGATTCACAAGAGACACTATAGAGAGAGAAACTATAGAGAGCAAGAAGAAGAGTATTCTGCTACTTCACTATTATAGTTGAAAGTAGTATGCACACAAGCCAATCATGTTTGATGATAAAGCATATACTTTATAACAATCTTATTCATTTATTAATAAAAAGTATTAATTTATTAAAGGCTTTTAATTATCTACATGATGCTGTTTTATAATATGTGATAAACCCATAGTTTTAAGCAATGCTTTTAGAATAATGATGATGATCATTCTAATGAGATCTAAATTCTTAGAAAGCTTAAAACTAAAATAGTTCCCAATCGTTGGATTACTAAATTGGGGATTAGTGAATCCGGATAGATTGGTACATACGTTGCTTGCTCATTGGATGAGGATGATTGATCTCATGATCATTTGTGTGGAAACACTAAAGTAAGTATGTAGGTGCTTATTAGAGAATAAGTTCATTTGAACGTGCGGCTCGCTAAGGAATACCTAATGGAGTTTTACTTGCTGTCAATAGGAATTCTGTAGTGATAGTAGTCTGAAGTGATCCTTGGACTTGAGATCATCATAGTATCTTGTGTATGATGAGTTATACTTTGACTTATTCCTTAAGACCCTTAGGGTATATCAAAGGGTATGCTTGGGTATAATAAGTTGTACATGGAGATAATGTATGATCAATAAAGAATCTACCACTTCTATTAAAAGAAGAGAATGTCCTATGTGATTCGATAAATGACAACCCAAAGAGTCCTTGGCGAGGCGTAATGAAATTAGAAAGGAGTTTCTAATTTGCATTATTTGAGTTGTGCATTTAAGAGTCGAAATACATATAATTAAATAAAATAAGACTTGACAATGAATTCCATGTCTTATATTTAATTGGGACATTGTATGGTGGAAGGATTGAATTGTCTTGTAACTATTTACTCAAAGGTTCTTTTATGATTAATGTTGAAATCTATATTATCCGGAAGTAGTCGTTGATCGCTAGGGAGGCTTATCCCTATTGTAGAATAAATATTATTTATTTAAATAAATTAATTGTTTAATTTATTTATTTAAATAAGATTAAATTGTTCTAATTGATTTATTCACAACCTGGTTTAATATGGAGAACCTAAAGGGTCACACCATAAAAGGAAGAATAATTATTTAAGAAGTTAATGGCATAATCGTAATAATATGTTATGTATATTTAATTTAATCTATGGTGATAGAATAAATTAAATAGCTTAATATTTATTATTTAATATTTTAGAAATATTAAATATAAATTAATAAGAGGAGTCTTATTAATATTATTACAATTATTATTATTATTTTAATTTCTAAAAAGTTTAGGAATTAATTTAATATAAGTACTCTCATTTATTCCTAATTGGATTAGGAAGGAAAATTAGTTAAAGGAGTTTAATTAATTATCCCTAATAAGATTAGGGAGCCCCTTTAATTAAAAGGGTTTAATTAAATAATACCTTATTTTAATAGGGTTACTTGATATCTTTATAAGAGGAGTCTTATATCAGATATTATGACAACGTTATAATTCCAATGGTTGGAGAGTATGCTCCTTTTCTATAGAGATAGAAAAACTAGGGTTTAGCCAACCACCCATCTTCTTGAATCTTTTTCTTCCTTGGTGGATCACCTCTGAGGCCAAACACATGGGTGGCTAACGCCGATCAAAGGAAGGAACCAAACCCGGTGGATTCAAGTTGAACGCGAAAAAGGATTGGAGGTGAACTTGCACGAGGAAGCTCGGATCTTCAAGGGTATGTTTCTTATTCATCTTTTTCGTTTAATTAATAATTGTGCATAAAGGGTGATCCGGGTATATGGTTTGTAAAAATTTTAAACTCTGATTTTTACACGTTTCCGCACTTTTTATGCAATTTGATTGCGTTCTTGAATATTACAAACCTAACAATAGTATCCAGTCTTCTACTAAGGTAAGGGATGTTATTTTTGTTTAGTAAGGGATGTTATTTTCGTTTAGTAAGGGATATTATTTGTTGTATTCGTAAGGGATATTATTTGTTGTATTCGTAAGGGGTATTATTTCTTTCGTATTCATAAGGAATACTATTTTTCGTATTCATCCTTTAATATGTCGAAATAACTTCGCCTCACGCAGATTACGTCTTAGTATATGGTGAAAATCCATTTGCGCTTCAGTATGTTATTTCTTTTCATATTCTTAAATCTAAACTTACTATGGTAAGTATTGCTTCGATAATCCTTGAAATTAGTGGAATATCCTTGAGTTTTGCGCTTCATCCAGTATTGTTTTATTGGAATATTGATCTGAACTTTCTTATTAAATATCAATATTTTCACCTGGAGTACTATTCATGTGTTACTATTCACCCAGTTACTATTCACTATAATATTATTCACTCGGGTATTTGGGGCACTTTTCATGCCGGGATACTATTCATGAGTTATTATTCACCCGATTACTATTCACTCAAATATTATTCACTCGAGTATTTAGGGCACTTTTCATGCCAGGGTACTATTCACGGAGTACTATTCTCGAAGTACTATTCATGGGGTACTATTCACCGAAAAATTTATTTCTTTTCTGTCCAAATTATTTTTGATACATGGATATTATTCTTGAATTTTACTCTACAAAGAAGTATCATGTTGACAATTTGGACATTTTTAATGTCTTTAATAATTATCCTTGATTTCGTTTGATTAATACTTATATCATTGTCATCATCCTCATGCTTATATTGTGATAAAAGTTATCTTTGGCCAAGGGTGCAAAGATGAACTATTGATTGGTATGATTATGACCAAGGATCATTCGGTATAATCATGACCTGTAATGTTACAAATAATGTGGTAAAAGTCTATTAGGAATAAGCATGTGAATGATATTCCTATTTATGTATGATTTGATTATGATATAAATGAATGAATATGCAAGTATGCTTGCATTAAGATGTTAGAGTTTATGCCCTAGAGGCCAATTATTTGATATAATTGCTTAACGTTTTGATATTATATTTGATTGAATAAATCAATGATTTTATTATGGTTTTATTTACTGCGTTATATAATTGTTAACATAATAAAATTCCTTAGAATAGTGATATAAATTATATAGTTTCAAGTATGTGACTTGAACATGAGATTATATAATTACAATTAGTATCATTGTTCTTAAATATCCCTAGTCGAGTATCATTGTTGTTGGGACAACATTGATGCATTGAGACTAGTATGTGGATTGACTGATGACCAAATCTCATTGGTCATAAATATATGAGATATGAAGTCAATGCATAGGTACATGTTAGAGAACGATGTACTGGACAGACCCACCATGAGAATTCTATGTGGAGCATTATGCGAAGTGTCATTAGCAATTCTCATAGTGACAATGATGTAATGGTCCTCTGACCTGAAATCATCAAATGTCACCTTTAATAGGGTGGACTATAAAGGTGATTATTGGGTACATCATGAATCGTGTGAGGAATATGAGTGATCTAGATGGAATTTAACCTTCCTATATATTAGGGATGATATCCATAGGCCTCTTGATTGAGTAGGACTATGAAATTCATGGCCATGCTCAAATAGTGATTTGTTTCATATAGTCTACTCATTGATCAAGAAAACTCAGATTAAATTATAAAGAGTATGACACATTCCATGACTCGAGTTTAATCTAGGCTATTAAGGTTAAAAAGATTAAATTACATTGAAACATTGGTCACGAAAAGGTTGCATCGAATCATCGATCTTATTATTACTTGGGTAGCAGTGATGCATTACTAGATGTCGCTCACTGTTTATAATTTTATAATATGTTTTAAAATTATTGCTAACGTAATAATAACATATAGGGTCACACACATAGAACGTTATTAAAAGGGAATTAATTTAAATTGTAAGGATTTAAATATATCAATATGATTGATAGTATTTAAATCACGAATTTAAATTAAAAGGATGATTTGTATATGTATATATATTAATTAAGTAAGACTTAATTAAGATATAATATATATATATATATATATATATATAAATTCAGATTTTATTTTAATTAGATTAGGGTTTTGATTAATTCCGTTTTATTGCTATATATATGATATATTAGCATATTAGGGAGGTTAATCAAAAACAAAAACCCTAGCCGCTCTTAGAGAGAGACTAGAGAAAAAGTTTCGAAAATCCATTCCTTTTGGTGGCTAATACCAGCTTCTTCTTCTTCATAGATTGTAGGACGATTAAATGCGAGCGCTTGTGGGATACCATAGAGACACAGTACGTTTGTATTGCGTTGGGGATTCGAGCGCATCAATTTCAGATACTAGCTTTCATATTCGGTATAATCTCTAAACCACTGAGTTAATTGATTTTCGTATGGATCCTGTTTTTGGGTTTCGGAAATTGTTTTGAATTGTTCTATTTCCGCTGCGTTTTATATGCCGAAACCCTACATAAGAAAAGCTGTAAAGTCCTTTGATAGATAATAGGAACATATGTACAAGGACTTAGAATGAATTGATCAAATATGTTAGGTTGATCCTACATAATCAGAATAACTTTGTAAAGTCCTTAAAAAGAAATGATGTACAAGGACTATAAATATAGAAAGATCAAGCTTGTTAGGTTGATCTTATAATGTAATAGATAGGCTTGTCTGATCGTCGAGCACTGCACCAAAAATCATAGTCTGCCAGGAGAGTCAAGGAAAACTCGAGAGCTATCAAAGCAGAATCGTAGTCTACAAGATAGTAGATCTCGGAGTTCGTAGACTGCCAGGGGA
This sequence comes from Panax quinquefolius, assembly GCA_020205615.1. Taxonomy (NCBI): domain Eukaryota; kingdom Viridiplantae; phylum Streptophyta; class Magnoliopsida; order Apiales; family Araliaceae; genus Panax; species Panax quinquefolius. The sequence continues at coordinate 91,874,565 of CM035153.1, forward strand.
GACGAGGAAGGATCGTAGTGTGTCGAGGAGAACTTCCTTGGAGCCGTAATCTGCTGATGAAGTCATGTTCAGAATCGTAGAGACAACTTGTCTAAGAGCCGAACGAGCATCTGCCAAAGCCAAGTCAAGAATCATAGACTACACTCGGAGTCGTAGAGTCTACTGATCAATTCAGAGGCAGAGATCGTAGTCGAGAAAGATCAGATCAAGACAACAAGCAGAAAGACAGAAATCGTAGAGTGTCAAGATTTGATCTCGAAGTCGTAGTGTCTGCACAACCCAAGGCAAAATCGTAGAGTGCAGAACTAAGGCTTCAACAGACGTGCTCACAACGCCAAGGCAGAATCGTAGAGTAAACAGGATTCTCAACAAATGAGCACTCCCATAATATCCAAAGTAATGAAGCCTCTGGTCTGAGCTGCAAAGATACATTCCACCTAAGGGAAATTAGAGAGCACTTAACGAATGACATGCAAGCTAACAGAAGATCTAAGCACCAACCCAATCAACATACAAATTGAGTTGTGATGCCATTCAAGATGAAGCCTTCTACTGTGATGAATGAATTCAAAGTAATTCTGAGGACAGAATCCTTGTAAGGAGGGAATGATGTAACATTCCAGAATTTTATAAATTGTTATATTGAATATTTATTGAATTATTTAAGTATTTAATGGATGTGGTTATTGTTAATTAGATAATTGTTCAAATTTGATTCAATTTGGTTAACTATTTGTTAAGTAAATAATTAAGGAAATTAATTATTTTGCTAATTTAATTTAATTATTAAGTTAGAGAGTTTTGATTAATTGAATTACTATTCTTTTATTGAATTTGTAATTAAAAAGGATGTGTTAGTTGATTAAATAAAGTTATAATTATATAGAAAATTATAATTTTGTGGTATTGATTTATGTGAGGTAGTAATTTAATAAAGTGTTATTAAGATTAATTTAATTTAGTAAAGTGTGACAAATAACCTTTTATAAAGGAGTTATTAAAATAACTTAAAAGAATTTTAATTCAGTTTTGCCAAATAAGGCCTAATGCCTATTAAGTCTTTAATCTATTTGAGTTTTACCAAACAAGGTGTAAGGATTAATGGGTTATTTTTTTAGTTAGCAACCAAACATGCCTTATGGCTTTTGATTTTCAAATCTATTATAACTGATATCAGTTATACTATTATATAATTAGTACCTATTATATTATATACGTTATTTTATCTAGTACGCTTTAGAGTTAGGAAGAAAAGAAAAACTCAGAGGAAGAAGAAGAAGAGAAGAAGAAAAGAAGAGAGGAAGAAAGGCTAGAGATTGGAAAAGAAGAAGCTTGAGAATTAAAGATATAGTCATCATCATCACCATCTTCTTCAAGGTATTAACCCATTCTTTTAGTTTTAAAATTTTAGTTTTTCTCTACCCAAATTCTCTGTAGAATCCTTGTGTAAGCATGAATTTTTGTTGTTATGTGGCTTTATATGACATACTAGTGATGTTAAAATTATTTTCATGAGTTATAAACAATGAATTAATGATATGTATGTAATTTGTGTAGAAAAAATATTTTACAGAGAGTTTTTGTGATTATATATTGTTTAGTTAAAATAGAAATTATGGGTTGTTTAGTTGTTTTATTGATAAATTGGCTATTCAATTTGTTAGAGTATATATATACTTTGATAAAATGCTTTGAATTAATGGTTTTGGTTGAAAAACAAAATTACAGTGTTGATTTTCATCAAAAATATCAAAAAGTGAGTTTTTAGCCAAAAATAGTGAAATTGGATGTGTTAATTTTGTTGTTTATGTTGTTGTATGGGTAGAAACATGTTAGGAATTCTTGAATTATGTTTACATGAAGTTTTTGTATGAATTGTATGTGAATTAGTCTGTTAGAAACGAGCTTGTAGGCCAAAATTGGCTTTTTCTGTCTTTGTTCTTGCTGTTGTCGATCGAAGCTAGCGTTTTTAAGCTGCCAATCCATCATGTTAGTTTAGTTTCATGATCATAGTGGCTACCATTGCCGCAGTGCAAACTTTAGAAGTTTTGTTCCGCGCCATAGCCATACATGCTCACGCTTAGAATACGACCCACGATGTAAATCGTAATGCTGCGGAAGTTAGCGAATAGTTCGACAAAGATACTTTTTTGTACACGAAATTTTAAAAAAAAGTTATGTAATAATAGTAGGACTGTAAAATGTTGATTTTAGTATTTCTATACTATGAATAATTATGTTATTAAGGATTAACTTGTGTTATAACTTGATTATGTGATTAAAAATCCAATTTTTAAATGATGTATGTACTTAGTTATGGTTGTAAAATGGTAATGGCTAACTATGTCATGATGACATATGTTTATAGGATATTGTGATTCAGTATTGATTCGGTTTAGCCTACGTCTGAAGGCAAGTTTTCTAATCCTTTATCTTGTTGAACTAATTATGGTTTCCAATTCGATTACGATATAATGAAGCAAGTTTTCTAAACTTTCTTTTTACATTGAGCAAGTTTTCTAATCTATTATCTTGTTAATCAAACTCTCATTTTCAATTCGATTATGATATAATGATGTAAGTTATTCTTGAGCAAGTTATTCTTGTATTTAACTTGTTGTTTAGCATGCAAAATTTATATATTCTAATGTTGAACATTTTTATCGATCAGATTGCTATGCATTCTTAGTATTCAATTCTAATTAACCTTGGCTTAGTATTGTTCAAGCAAGGTGTTATAGTTATTCAAATTGTATGCTCTTAGATTATTCCTAAAGCATGACTTTAGTTTACTATGATTGAATCAATCACGATTATTCTATAGTATAATGTTATTGGTTTTATTCAACTAATCCTTAGTTGATGTTCGTTGAATTCCAAATTACCTTGAAAGCTTATCCAAACCAAACTTCTTTTGGTGCAGACTTGTACTCTAAATACTGAGATGAACAACCCTATTGTTATGAATAGGGGTTAACTTACGCCTAGCGTTAAAATGTTTGTGCACAATACATTGTATGCGAAGGGTTTGATCCCCTGAAATCTGAGGTCCTTATAGTCTTATATCATTAAAGTTGGAGTTGAAAGATTACTTGCAACCGTGGGCGTGGTTTCGTGGTCTTACGACCCTCAGTGATGTATATTTTCCATATCTTGAGATTTTAGTTTCTGATTATTGTTGATAGAGTACTGTTCATTGTTGATGAGCCTATTTTGGCAGTTATTATTGCTATACTCCTGTTGATTCCATATTATATTCAGTGAGCAATTGTTTTGCTCACTCTTGCATATTTATAAACTCATTGCAGCTAAAGAAGAGAAGGTAGATGAACCTTCGTCTAGCAAAGGAAAGGGAAAAATGTGCAAGTGATGAAGACTTGTAATTTTTACTTTGATTAAGATGTTAGACTTTTATTATGATAATCTTAGACTTGGTTTTAATGAAGTTTATTTAATTTTCGCATTTGAATGATTGTATTTAAAGGTTAGATAACCTGGGAGATTTTATTATGTAACCCTTTAATGGGAAAGGTTTTAATTATCCAGTTTTATTGTGATTAGGTAGTTAGATATGAATGTTTGATTAAGTGAACACCAGATCCTGTGGGAATGAAGTACCTGGATTTGGGGGTGTCACATCTACAAGTAGATCAAAAGAAGACTTCAGTAAAAGCGAATGACTAAGGAAAAGTTAGCAAGTGCAGTAGCTATCAAATGAACAAAAGACAACAATCTTTGGGTCAACCAGGATCGTAGTGTTTGCCAAGCAAAGAAGGAACTGATATAGGTTACACAAAGATACTGGCCAGCTTCTGAAGAACAAGGCTAAAGTGATTAAGCATGGGTCAGTCCATTGATGATAAGTGAATGAGAGATCACAAGAAGAAAGGGAGCTGGGCATGCCACAAATCTGAGGTGTCTTGCTATTCAGAAGAGACCAGAACAAGGAGTTAAGCTATCAGTTCCTGAGATCATTCAAGCCAAATAGAAATATTAAAGCACTGCACAAATGAAGAAAGAAGTGTTCTATATTGATGCTCCAATGAACACTCTTCAGGATCGTAGTGTTGTCTCAATCGGTCGATGAGAAACATTCAACATGACACTACGATCAGGTCCAAGAACATATGCATCAGAATCGTAGAGTTCTATCATCTGAAGATTGAAGCATTGACAACGGTTCAATCTGAAGATTGATATTCGAACATTGCTAGTTGAGATCATCGATGCAAACGGACAGATCCTAATGTTCTAATCGAGATTGATCTTTGACTTTACTATGTGTAGTGTGATAAAATATTATAGTCACGAAGGTACTTTCTAAGGAAGCTGAAGAAAGTGAAGAAAAGTAATGGTCAAATGCTTGCTATCAATGTGGTTAGTTGTGTTTGATGATGTTCAAGCTTAATTTAATTTGTCATGAGACATTAGTTATGTGTATTTTTGAGTTGCATGGATTTTTTACAACTCACTCCTTGAGGGGTATTGAGGATGCTGTAACTGGATGTAGATTTATTTGGATATGGACTTTCAGCTGTTAAACTATAGTATGTTTGTGTTTTATTACTATATCCTATGGTTTTGGGTATACTGATAGGGCCAAACTTGTGTATTCTTGCAAGTTCATGGTGATACCCATTTAAATGATTAATTGATTATTTTGGCCACAGAGATGTTAATTATGTATTGTTGAAATCTTATTAATAATATTGGAATCCATATTTCTTTAGTAGTTGTAAGCAATAATATTTGAATATTAGTATTTTTACTTTGCTCAACGGTTTTACTTAATTGAGGTAGTTAGAGTGGATCCAAATGCAAAATCTTATGTTGGTTTTCAACTTTTCATAAGGCTTAAGTTGTGAAAAAAAAATCAATTTTATTTATCTGTCAACTTGTCACTTTATTCTTTACCAATTAGATATCAAGGGGACTTTCTACTGATAATACTCATTTCTTAATTAGTTGGTATGTACTACTAGAATGGACATAACCTATCCATAATACTTGAGTTTTGGTTAATTTCTCTATGGTATTGATGACTTCCTCTTGTAGTAACTTATCTTCAATGGTTATATTTTGTAATGTGTCCATACATGGTTGTACCAAAAGGTCTCCAAGTTAAATTAACTAGCTTATTTTACTTTAGTCAAGTCTAGTTTTGTATGTTTAAATCATAATATTAAGTAAATTTGTGTTGGATCTTTCTTAATCATGATTTTCTCTATCTTTGCAGTTCCTAATCCACAAACCCAAAACAACAAAGCATAAAATATATATTAGTAAAATATATAATGTTAATGTTTTTACAAAAATGCCAAACTACAGGATTTTGATGTAAAGAGTTATGAATCTTTGATGTGAGTGATGCAAGTTTTAAATATTTTTTGATTCCACAATTATTTTCAGTGTTCTAAAAATCCCAAACTAGGTCCGCCTAGGCCTCGCCTAGGCCCTAGGCCCCCCCTTGGTGCCCCGCCTAGGCGCTAGGCCCCCCTGACGCCTCGCCTAGGCCCAAGACAGCAAAAAAAATCCTCCAGAAAATTAGGCGGGGTCTAGGCGAAGAGTTTATTTATTTATTTTAATAACAACCCAAATCAGATCTTGATATATTTATTTTTCTAATGATTTACCATATTCATAATACAGGTTATAATATATCAAATCACAACAAGAAGTGAACAATATCAAGTCAAAATGGATAATTTTATTATAGTTGTAATTTTTTGAACTTGTACCAACTTTAAATTATATAAATGATGATACATTTGTAATATTTAGTTTAATTCAATATAATTCTTCATGTTTAGTTTCTTAAGTTTTAATATATAATTAAATTCTTGAAATTTTAAATTTTATTATTTAATAGCATTCTTATTTATGAATAAAACTAATACATTAAAAATATGTTTGAACTTTGAACAATTGCATGTTTGTGTTTGATCTTTGATATTAGAAATATGGATGTGTTTGAACTTTAAGCAAATGCCTTTATTATCTTTATTATAGATTGTTTTGCATTATATTATTGTTTTGTTTGGATAAATGTAAGATAAAATATTAAAATTGACTTTAAATAAAAAATCCCGCCTAGGCCCAGCCCAGGCTCCCCTCGGCCGCCCACCTCCCGCCTCCCGCCTCCCGCCTCCCGCCTAGCGCCTTTTAGAACATTGATTGTTCCTTCTTCTTTTTACTGTTGTTCTTTATGCCTTTGAGTTTCTCCTCTGGTATTTGTGTTCTTATAGTTGATTTGTTGATCCAAGAAGGTATTGCTGCAGTTTTTGGCAATGGTTTATCAACAACATACATTTTGAATATGGGTGATCAGGTAACTTCAGTTATATGCATCGAGGTAATATTTATAATTACTCCCCCACACATAAAAAATGAGTTATGAGGCATTTCCAACCTTGCTGTTGAGCCACCAACATACTTTGGTATTTATATTTTAATAAAAAAATTTGATAAATGAATATTTAATATATTACAATAGTGCTTTGATGAATAAAGAATAGATATTAAAATTGTATACAAAATGATGTGTATTGTTGTGGTAGGTTATAATCATTGGAACCATCTATTTATGGTAAATCATCAACTAATCATATTTTGACACACTTTTTTGTATGTTATTTTATGTATCTGTAGCAATACTCAATATATTCATTTGGGAGAATCTTTGATTAAAATAAAACAATTTAAGATTGGTGATGCAACTTTAAATTTACATAATTTTGCTTGTCAGAGTTTTTGCATTAGCATCCATCATCATCATCATTTACGAGACAATATAAAATTAGTACCATTAACATCACCATGACCAGTACAAATAGATTGTCACAAATATCACTAATGACATCTCAATTTTCATTATAATCATCGGCATAACCAAACAAACATGTGCACCACCTCCTAATATACTCCATACAATCTAATCACCTCAATTTTTGACTTTCTCACTAATAGCAGCATCAAATATATAACTGCCATCTGTGTACTCTCATTATCAATTAGTAGTAGCAGTACTCCACCTACTGAGACCCAATTGATATATAATCAGTCATGTCCATTTTTACTGCCATTATTGTTGTCACATGACTATTAAGATGGTTCTTCGTAGTAGACCAATCTTTCACTCATGTATAATCGTCATTTATTCTTATATTCATTTTCAGGATGGAGTAGCTCTTCCTACTACACAAATTACCTTGCGTTGTGGCGGAAAGGTGAATTTAATGTTTATTATTATTTATAAATATTTAATTCTTCTTGATTGGAGAAATGATGATTAACTTTCGGGAAATATCAAGATGCCTTCTCTAGAGTCAGAGGCATCATCAAACATGGCCACCTATTCGTATTGATGCTCTTATGAGGCTTATAGATTTGTTGACTCTGAACAGACTTAAAGAGTCATACTGTCAGATCAAAGTGAGTACATAAATTACTCTTATACATTATAATTGATTTTGTCTTGCATAATTTCCTTGATTTGGTCGTAGCCATCTCCTCTTCACTTATGCATCATTAAAACTTACAGCCTGTATGCAAGTTTCTTAACCTATTTCTTTCTACATAAATAACATGTAGGCAAATGCTAACAGGTGCCATGGGGCATGTGTTAAGGAGCATTTAGTATGTTATTTTAAAAAGTGTTGGAAAACGTTATAAAGTATGTGGGAACTTTTAAAAGTTAATTTTAACAAGTGTTGTAATAAGAACTTGTTGAATTATGTATAGTAAAGGTGAATCTTCTTGTTAATAATGCATAAGGAAATTTAAATTTCTTTGAATTTAAGAACATATCATCGATCCTATTCATATCTTCTATAACCAATACTTGAGGTCTTACACTTGATGAATGAAAATTTATATTTGGCTCGTCATCCAATTTGTATTGTAAAACATTATGGTTATGTCAATATCAGTAATATTCTAACACCTCTGATATTTCCTTACTCTCTTTGTACAGGGAAAACCTACTCAAGCTTTTATATTTTTTGTTTACTATTAAAATGCCTTAACATCTTTGTCACTAATTGAAAGTTTCTTAAAAGAATTTTTTTTCTTAAATTGGTTATCTTATTTTTTTAGCAGGAGGGGGAGCTTGAAGCCGTTACTGTAGTTCATTCATATGAAGATGGCATGCCAGCTTGATCTCACAAAGACAAGGCTAACTGCTCTTAATGTATGGATGTTAAGATCATTATAATATTCACATTTTCTTCTTGTGTTTATTTAGAGATGTTTAGCTCACCAAATGTGAAATATGATATGAATTAAGAATTGTACTATATATATATATATATATATATATATATATATATATATATTTCCTAATTTCCTTGTGATTTACTTGTTAATTTATTACTAATATTTTAAACTTGTTCCATTTTTGAATGTTTATTTGTATGGAATTATCAGGGATTCTCAAGTGAGTAGAATTTACAATATAGTTCTCCACTTTATGTTCTGGGAATACATGAAAGCTACGTCAAGGTTGGTCTAAATCAAGCACTTTTTAGGTATATTGAAGCTAGTAAAGCTCGGCTTAACAAGTCAGAAGGTCTTCATCCAGTTTTTTTGGTAGCACAGATTGTTCTTTTATATGCTTTCGAGAACATATTTAAAATGCTACATCCTTTCATGCCTTGCGTGATTGTAGAACTATTGAAAGTTTAGATAATTGACTATAAAGATAATAAATGATCATGTACATGATGATTTTATTTTGTTTATAATATTTGAGTTTTTTATATTTCGACCATAATTTGTTATGGGGTCATTGAGCCACAATTTATTTTGTTTGTAAAATAATTTTGATATTTGTTACATAACAGGATTGTCAATAATGGATTGGCAATGATACAATCAAAATCTATTGTATCAAATAGTAACGTATAGTGTCGTTAATTGACAACCACTTTCGTTACTCTTGAAAAATAATCAGTATCAAATAGTGTCGTTGTTAATTGATCATAATTATTAATGAAAAAACCAACGACAACGAATAATTTCGTTGCAAATTAATATATGACCGGTTTATTATGCACATTTAGCAACGAATATTGTTGCCAAAAAGCATACAATTAGCAACGAAAAACCAATTAAGGTAATAATTTTCATACTGTTTAACAACGACAAATATCGTTGGCAAATGTGTATCAAACGCAATGAATTTTATTTTCGTTGGTAAAAAAAAAAAGATTCTTTTCGTTGCCAATTAGGCGGATTTTGCAAAGAAAGTTGCTTTTCAGTAACAATTTTTTAATAAATTTGCTACAAAACATTTCATTGCTAAATGATCTATGATTTTACCGAAAACAAACTTTTGTTGTGAAATATCTCACTTTTTGCAACGAAATTTTTTTTTGTTGCTAAACAATTAGCAACGCTCATTGCGCAACGAATGGTTCAACGGCCGAAAAATCGTTGCAAATGACCTTTGGTAACAAAAATTTGCACCTTTAGCTACGAAAACCATTTGTTGTAAAATGTTAATTTTTTTGTAGTGACTTTCAATGTTCGTACTAAAATAACTAACATGGCTTCTATGTACCTAGCAATCTCAGTTCACAAGTTTAGGTTGTTTATGTGCATATCCTAACTAAACTAGCATGCCCATCATCATACTGGACAATTAAAGTAGTATCTGAGAAAGACACCTCGCGCGGCCACGCGGTATTAAGCAATAGAAGTGGCGCGGCCACTCCACTTCATTCAGAAACAAAAGTGAATGGCTCTGTTTCAGTAGAGCCTTAGCATATGTATAGCCCATTCTAAAACCAGACCAACTTCAGTACTTCAAAGCATACATACCAACTCAGACAACACAATGACATGCTAATTCATACTAATTTGACAGAAAAATCATGTAATTTCTAAGAATTTGACAAAACTTAACTAAGGGAAAAAACAGAAGTTATACCTCCTTGAAGCTTGGATTGAACTCCCTCACTCCTCTAATTATACTTCCTCAATTCTCAACAACTCACACTCTAAAAGTATACTTAATAGATAAATTTTCAAATACTGAGAAATGAGAAGAGGGTGATTTATATAGAGAACTTGTTGCCCAATCATTGTTCTTACACTATGGATTGATTTAATGGAAATTGAGAGGAAACAATGGGTATAAGGGAGTTGGCCAACTGCCAAACTCGTAGCCATCATCACAACACAATGCTAGGGAGCTGAAGTTTACGCAATGAAGAAGTATGATATTGTTTGGTCACTATTTAAGTACTGAGGAGTTTTAAAACTCGGCAACGTGATTATAATATTTAATTTGTTCTTTTGGGTTTCCAAAATATAATTTTAATGTGTTAATGCTACTACATAATGGAAAGTTAGGGATTATTTATGTATCCACATCATATAATCCATGTACATTAGTTCAGTCTAATTAATATTTATAGCATGTACGGACTCCATTAAATTGGTCACTAATATTTTTTAATCTCCTTAAAACTTTATTATTCCAATTAGACCCGATTATTGAAATAATTTGTAATTCTTTGATAGAATACTTCTTTAATGTTTCCACACATACTTATTGTCACATAAGCAATTATTTGTGATACTTCTAATTTCTTCACTTTACTATATAGTTTCTATATATTATATAGTTATACTAAAGTGTCACAATACACTTTCTTTTAATGTAGGAACTAGATGTTAACACATATCTTACACATAAATTAATTGGATAATACATATTCTAATTATGTAATGTAATTTATTATTCACAATAACAATTAATTAATAATTATAATATTAATTAATTAATTCACTTAAATCTCCATTCTCATGCCACACAAGGCATCTTACAATTCTCATCATCAATTCCACAATTTTCTCATTTCTTATAAATTCAATTTAAATAACTTGAATCACTCATCTCACAACACATCAATATTTATATTCAAATAAATATTCATTTTCTTATTATATCAAAATAAATATTTAATCATGAATTTCATGTTCTTACAATCTCCATCTTGGTTTTCAGCAAATATAGAGCTATAGGCTTTTAGCAAAACATGGCTGAGACTTTTGGAATGGGACTATGATTTTGGGACACTACTAATACTCAGTATTTACAAAACCATTACTTAGCATACTTGGGTTTATTTGATATTTGTCCCCAAATGAGCATATACACCCACTCATACATTACACATAGAATTATATAATTCATGTACATTGGTTTATTTCAAATAATATTTACATTAGACTAGAATATAATTCAGTTGGGTACCAATATTACTTATTATTCTAATTCTACATAATTATTAAAATAATCATTTAATATTAACTATTTATTTAGTAAAAGTTATTTTCCCTCATAAGTTTAGAATACCAATTTAAATACTCCCACACACATCATGGGGTCACATAAGACTCTTTCACACAACTTAGTAAATTACATAAGTTAAGTTTACTCTTATCATATAGTTTTATATAATAATTATTCACATTCCAATGTCACACCTCATTTTATATTGAAGAAAAAACTTTATTATATATGATTTCTCCTTACATGCTATTGTTCATGATAATACTAATTAGTCAATCACATTATGAAATTATTTATTTATTAATAGTATTAATTAATTTAATCAATTTCATTATTATTTAAATTAGTAATTTCTCATTTCAACCCCTTGCAACACTAGGCATAATTTCACAAGCTTAAACTAATCTTCTCATCACTTCTACTACATTGCTTAATTATCACATGCTTATACAATTAAATTAATTACCACAACTCATGCCAACAATCTTTAATCTCAATATTATAATTTATTAAAATTCGCAGGTATTACAGTGAAGATAGACCAGATTTTGGGGCGTCACAGAGTGGTATTAGAGCTGATAGGTTATAAACCTTAGGTATGAGTACCTAAGACTATAATCATAAAGAGAAGGATAAGAAAATCATTGAGTTAAACGATTAAGAAAGAAGATCACCACGTGATCATATTGAATCATAATAACAGATGTTCTATTAAACGATGTATGGTTTATAGCTAATGCTATAAATGAATGGTACTATGAATTAGTACGGGAAGAAGAACTAATATTGAGTTATAAAGGATAACATACAAATTAAATAAAATTTGTATTAAGTAAAGAGAAAGTTAGAAGTTGTAAGATTTTAATTGAGGACTCATGTGATAGCTAGGTTGTATGAACCTTTGTTATGGGCAGAGGTTTGAGCTTTGGTGTAACAACTGCTTAGCTTATTACAGTGATAATCATTAGAATAGTATGTCGCGCTATCAATATGTATATGACAAGAAGGTGAATTTTTTCTCATGTATATACTTGATAGGTAGATAATGATAAGATAGGTGCGAGTTCTTGAAACTCATACGTATGAAAAGTTTGTGACTCATAGTTATATGATATGTTTCTGAACCCTAAGCATATGGATAGTCCTTGAATTGTTCTTTGATTACATATTGCGAAGATAAGTTCTTGAACACATATGGTTATGGAAAGTTCTTAAACACAAAATGTGTGGTAAGTTAATGAACTATACTAAGGTATAGGAATGTTTAGACTGAAAACAAGTATTTTCAGTATGCTTAGCATTGAAGGTGCTATAGAAGATTAAGTATTGTCACAAGTAAGACAATGAAGGAAGATGGAGAAAAAGGATATTCCAAGTCATCTAGCTATGCTAGATTTCGAAGTTTATTGAAATCGTGTTTATTGTGTGTTTTAAAAAGGAAAGAATTGGTTCAACTTTTGGAACCAATAGATTTTAAAAAGAACTATTCTTTATATGTCTATGCTAATTGTTTCAGCTAGACAGAAGTTGATTTGAAATATCAAAATGAATTTTATATCATCAATGCATTTGATGCAAAGATGGTAAAAGGATGGAGTTATTAATGCAATTGAACCTAGTGTGGGATGTGATCTTAGGATCAACAACCCTTTATGGTACAATGTATAATGACAAAGTCATAAATTGACGAAGTCCTTAATGTACTGTGAAAAGTACAGTATCATGACGTCATAAAACGTTTTGAAGTTATGATTGAAAGAATTTAAAGAAGTAGTCGATGTCAATTAATTTGACTAGACGAATATTTTAATTGATGTCCAATTTATTAGTATTGTCTAAGCTATTTGATTTGGCTAGACAAATTGTAACGATTGAGAAATTTGTAATTTAATTTAAATATTTATTGAATTAAATAAATATTTTAAAATAATTTATTTATTGAGGAAAATGAATAATCGATGAATTGTGCTGAATTAATTTAGAAAGCGAAATTGATTAATGTTAAGTAAGTTGAGTAATGATAATTTTATTTGAAGGATTTAATTTAAGGAAATAATTAAATTAAATCAATTGCTTAATATTTAAGAAAATAATTAAGCTAAATAAATTATTTAATTTAATGAAAATAAATAAATTAAATAAAGTGATGTGTCTAATTTGTTAATTAAATTAGATAAATAGTTATTTATTAATTATAAGATATAATGATAATAAGAATTTTATTATTATTATAAGTTATTTAATTTAGCTAAACTAAAGTTATATAAATTAACTAAATTAAAGTGTGACAAATAGTAACTATATGATATAATAATATAATAATAATTTGATTTGGGGGAAATTTTGGTTAGCCAAACAGGGCCTTGTGGCCTTTGGCATTATTTCAACTGACGCATCTTTTTATTCTTCTAACTGAAAGGCTACGTGGGGGAGTGACTATGTTATGTCTACGCATTCTATTTTTTTCTCTAAGGCTTAGCTAGATATCACAGAGTGTTGAGAGAAAGATTGAAGGAAGAGAACTCAGTAATATTGGCTTAGAGGAGAAGGGTTTTGGAGAAAAAAAGGATTGCTATCAATTGCTTCCATAAACAAGGATTAAGGTATATTGTAATTCTAATATTTTGTGTTTTGAGTTCTCTGTGGGAATTTCCTATGAATTATTAAGTTACGTGAATGATGGTTTGTATATATGCACTTATAGGTTTGTAAACTCTGTTAATTATCATGTATATTTGTTATTTGTTATCAAATTCGTAAAAATTGGATGTAGGAAGAGAAAAAGGAAAATCATAGTGTTTGTGTTCTTATAATATGCCATAGAAAGTACCAAATTTCTTGTTCAATATATGATGTAATCTGTAATTTGTTGGTGAATTATGATAATATATTAAGAAATGAAAGTGGCGTAGTTTAAATCATGACAATTGATCAAGAAACGAATTCGTAGCAATCAAATTCGTTAAAAGTATAAAATGAGGAAATTTGGGAAAGTATAGTTTTTGATTCTCAAAAATGGTGTTTATATAATGTTTTGTATATAGAATGGTGTTTAGTATGTGTAACTATAATATGACAAAGTGAAGATGTTGTAATTTGGTGTAATTCGGTAGAATTGGGATTTTATGGCCACAACAGAGTCTGTTTTGAGCTTCTGCAAAACTGGTGCTAAGACGTCATACGGGCACGCTATTCAGCGCGCTCGGCTCTTTACAGACAAGCCGCATGCATTGCATCACGCGGTTAACCAGTTTAATACTTTCATGGCAGTCACATGAGTGGCTATCCTGAGATAATAAAGCACCAGCTAATTGCGGTCATGTGTAATGGACTTGAGTTAGTTTAGCATGCATGTAAAGGGTACTAAAACATTAAGTGAATTATAATAACAGATTTCTACGTGTTATAATGCAAAGTGTAAAGATTTGAAATAATTATTTAAATAAGTTCTAAAAGGAAACCGAGTGGTATGTTTTTAAAAGTTAGAGATGAATGATTAAGTTATGTTGGCTTGTAATGAGATTTTAGATTCGTTAAGTATATTAACCTACGTGGTTAGGTGCTAGGTTAGGGTTATGACCTAAATGATGGTTTAAACCCTAAAGTTAATATTCATGCGATTAATTGTTGTTGCGATTTCAATGATATATGGAGGATAATTGGAGATTATTTTACACTTGTGTAGCTTACAAACAAGGCAAGTTCTCTAACCCTACTTTTATAGTTGTGCAAGTTTCTAAACCTTAATTCTTTACATTGAGCAAGCTTTTGGACTTCATTCTTTTCATGTTGAATGTAAGTTTCCATTCCTATATTGTTATTGTTCAAAATTGAGCAAGCCTAATCTATCTTGAATGTGTTTGTACAAGCTCTTATAACCTAATTCGTTATATCGAGCGAGCTTTACTTTCCTAATTATTATTCAAAGCAAATATTGTTCTAATACATCGATTCAAATGAGATTGTTCTAACTCTTCTGGTTATAGCATTTTTTATGTATATCATGTTTATTCAATTATATATTGTTGATATCCGCTCCTTGACTTTGATAGCCTTGTACAGTTACACATTCTTGTGTTAAACCTTTATTGATGGAAATTGAATAGTGTTCTAAAATTCTAGAAACACTGATAAGCTAGTTCCAAACTAAACTTTCTTTAGTGCGAAAATTCTAAATTCAAACTGAGACGAACAACCCTAATATAGGGGATTTTTGTACGTGTAACATTTAGATGTTTATGCACAATACATGGTACAAAGGGTTGATCCCCCTAAGTACGCTAAGAAGGGTCTGTACAGTCTAACGACTGTTAAGGTTAAGGTAATAATACCTATATACCGGAGACATAGTTCGTGGTCCTAAGACCCTTAGATATTGGTTTCGAACTTGTTTTCTATTTTTGACTCGTAGAGCAAGTTCATTATTATTCAGCATTTGTTGTTCACTCTCATGTTTTTATCATTACTACTTTATATATCAGTGAGTATTCGTTTGCTCTCTTTTACAATTAACACTGCAACTAAAGTTGAGAAAGTCGATGAGCCATCTACCAACAAAGGAAAGGGCAAGATGCCTAAGAGTTGAAGAATTAATGAAGTTAATTTAAATGTTTCATGTTACAAGACTTATTTTAATATATGGTGTATTTCGCATACTGATGTAATAATTTTAAGGTTAGATTACCTGAGATTTATTTATAGATGGTGATGTAACCCTTTAATGAGAAAGATGATTGTTTAAGTTATTTAAATTACATCTTTATCCTTTGATTATGCGTAGTTAGATGTAATGTTTTGGATAGTGAACACCAAATCCTGTGGAAATGGAGTACCTGGATTTGGGGGTGTCAAACAAATGGTATGTAATGTTTAAAAAGAAATCGAGCTTTCTTTGAGGAGTTGTGCCAAGACAAATTGCTTTGGTGCAGAATCTGATGATAAGTCTGAGGTGAACATACCCCGAAATGGGGTTATAAGATAGGTTGATCGCTTACGTATGGAAGAGGTAGTTTACTTTCTTGGTGATTGTAAACTGACCATGATAGAAGGGTTTACGGTGAAATGATGTTAAACCTAGTAAGAGTTCATGGTCGATTTGACCCCTCAACAAAAGTATGAAATGTTTTAAAGGAATTCTTATGTTCCTCGTTATTCATTCTACTTAATGATTCTTGATAAGTTATGAAGGTTAGGGAATGTTTGAAAGATAAGAACTTCTTTGAAGAGAAGTTGAGAAGAAGAGTATGTTAAAATTTTGAGGATGAAATTTTGTAAAGAAGGGGTAAATGTGATGACCCGAGAAATTGAAAGCATAGTTAGACGTGAGGTTTAACTAATGATGATTATGTTAACAAATGATCCTTATGAAAAGGATTAATTAAGATTAAACCTTTGCTAAAGCTTGTAAAAGTAAAGCATTCGGGTATGGGTGTGGTTTTAAGAAATTCTGATTGTCCATAAGGGGGGAAGTGTGACAACCCGAGAAAAATTGGATTGTACATAATTTAAGTTTAAGAATTAGTTATTAATAAAATGAATTTTTATTAATAAAATTATGTGCTATGTATTTATTAATCATTCTAGAACTTATGATGATTATAAAATGGGACAATTCTGGCTACGAGCTAGACCGAACGAGTAAGAATTTTCAAGATGAAAAATAAAAAATTTGTGAGAACAAAAATATTTTTGAGGAAAAAGACAAAATACGCACTATTCATCTGACAAAACCCTAAGGGTTAGGGTTTGAATAACCTAAGCCTTTCCAAGAGATCGGTCGAAATAACATTCCACCGAAAGATTTGATGATGAAATGTTGTGAAAAGTTAAGTAAGCCGATAAAAGTTTATCTCGAAAAACATGCAGAAATCGGACGAAATAAAAATGACGAAAAGTCATGTTATGTACTTTTCATTCGTTTAACTACGTTAGGGGAAAACGTAAAGGAAAACGCTTATCATTAAAAAGTGTTTTTCAATTTTTTGAAGTTCCGAAGAATGCTTTAAAGTTAATATGTAAAAGAAAGACGAAATATCCAAAAATATTTGGATTTTGAGAATCGCAGTTTTTCAAACTGTCAGACGAATTTTGCAAGACGAAAGCATGAAGCTTCCAAGAGAAGCTTTGTGAATAGTAAGGAGGTGTGAATAGTAACCCAATTTGCCAATTGACCAAAATACCCCTAGCCTTGGTTTTCTATAAAAGAGAACCTTAGCTCATTTATTGGTGATTTTGAAAATCACTAACACTTGAGAGAGAGAGAGAGAGAGAAGTCAGATGAGGAGGAAAAGGAAGAGAAAAAGCTAGCCCGAGTGCAAACTTTGTCCAACGGAAGAAGATTAAAGTAGTAAGGTAATCCAAAACCTAGTCTAATCTAAATTTTTTTTACGTTTTCTATATCAATATACATAGCTTAATGAAAATAGGAGAAGAAGATGTTAAGAATGATTTTATATGGTTGAAATCATGAGAAAATGAAGAAATAAGAATTAGAAGTTTAGTTTATAAATTTCTTAAAAGCTTTCTTAAGGAGGTATGCGTTTCATAATTAATTTAAACGATCCGAATGAAACATATGAACGATTCGGTGAAATAAGTAAGGAATGGTGTTTTATAACACTAAATTTCAAGAAAAAGTGAAATCGTAATCAAAGAATCGATTAAAAATGAATAACGAACGAAGAACGCGAAGAACACGCGAAGAACGTAAAGAATGTTGTTGATGGACAAATTTAAAACCATCATAATTAGAACTTGTTGTTGATGGACAAGTTTAAAACCATCGTGTATAAGTTAGTTGCTTATTGCTTGGTTAGGAACGATAGAAACGTTCATGAAGAACAAATTAAACTTAACTATAATAAAGTTATGGCAAAAATTTTGTAAAAGACGAGCAAAAAGTACAAAGTATGTAAATGAACCCTAATGTGTAGGGTTTCATAAGAATGTAATAAAACGTAAAAAACGTGAGTCGTGGAATCAAGAACGAATGAATTTCGAGTTCGGATGACCGAATTACGGACGAACGAACGAAGAACGTTAATAACGTAAAATGAACGTGATATGTAGGTTGTATACCTACTTATTGGATATCAATTCACGAGAACTATGCCCATCTCAAGTACATTTTAGTATGTTTTTAGTTGCATTTTGTATTATTTTGCATTGCATGTAATGAGAACTCCGATGGTATAAACTTGCAGGAAATGGCACAGTTCGGCAGTGGTAGGTGGCACGAGACTAATGAAGGCATGACACGAGGAATGAGTGGAGATACGGAACTGAGAAATGGTGGAAGAGCAAGCATCAAGCAGTGGAAAATAGGAAACATCAGCAGAACATAAGAAAGGCGGGACCGTAAAACCGCATCTACCGAATAAGTCGGAAATCGTGCTCCCGCGCCATCAGCCCGAATAAGCTAGAAACGCATACACGCGCGCCCGCGTCCATTTTGTACTAGAACCTCGCGCGGCCGCGCACGTCATCTGTAGCTGTTAATTGACTTTATTTAAAATTTAAAATTTGAGGTGCTTGTATTGACATAAACTACTCTGGTTGGTACCAGACGCGTATCATTATTGTTTTTATCAGTTTTTAGACTAGAGAACTAGGGTTTGAAGGATTGAATGAATTTCTAAGGAGGATTTGAGCATAGACTTAATATTTTCTACATCTTCTTTGGAATTCAATCATTGAACAATATTCTATTTCATTTTGCTGGAAAATATTGGAGATTTGAATAACGTTTTGGGACATAAACTGCAATTGGGTTTGATCAATTCTATCTTCTTTTTTAATTGCCTTAATTATTTTCCATGTGTTGCTATAATCCCATAATGGCGTTCGGTTCAGAAATGAGCTAAATTCTATTATGGGATTCTAACGGATTTTAATATGTAATCTAACGTTAATGACCTGATTGCTCGATTGATTGTTTATCATTGGAATTTCTATTATGATTGATTTGATTGCATGAATGTTTGATCACCATTTATTTTATGTACTTATATGGAATTGAAAAATAACATGTGAGTATGGTTGTGATCATGATAGCATGCGTGTATGAGGCTGAATTATTTAGCTTTATATTTTGTGAACCAGATAGAAATATACTATTTCATCGTGTGTAGTAATGTAGATCTTGTGCTTAAATTCAATATTGCTGCAAATTCACATAGAAATATAGTGAATTTGGTTTTATTGATGATTACATGATTTCTATTGCATGTGGAGGTTATGTAAGCAGGTCATAATGCATTGAATAATGGTTATGTCTACGTTCGTGCTCTCGGCCAATTTTCCATGATACATGTATATTCTTGCACGAGGGTAATATTTAGATGAAATATGAAATGAAGTTAGAATCCCATTATTTCCATCTTTGATTAATTATTCTATTAATATCATTTCATTCGTTATTCGATTTAGATTAATTAAAAAATTGTAAGCCTTAGTTTAAGCATATAAAAATAGTGATACAATTGATGCAGAATAATTTAATTTGAAACCTTTCTCTGTGGATCGATACTATTCTTGTAACGCCCTAGAAAAAAACGGATTTTATGAGAATTAAATTTTTATTTTATTATGTGGATTAAATGAATTTAATTGATTATTTATGGGAGTAAGCTAATTGAAGGTCGTTCTATGACCTAGATATGTCGGAACGTCGTAGTATTTTGGCTACGTGATAGAATTAAAGTGTTTGAATTTTCAAGATGAAAATAAAAGCGTTCCAAGAAATTTTTTGAAAAACACTATTCACGCATTTTTGCTCGGGAATTATTTTTGAACTTCCGAGAAATACGTAATGATAGAATTCTAAGACGAGATGGAATATCCAATAATATTTCAGTTATGGCAAACGCAGTTTTTTGCCTGCGGACTTAAAATCTAACGGTTAGGAAAAGTGAGTTTCGAGAAGGAATTTAAATGTGTATAATGAATTAAAGCGATGATTGTATAATACGTAAGTATTGTACGAGGTAATGAATACGAGTATAATATGAGGTATTATACGAGTATGTATGAATGATGGAATGTCGTATATTAAATAAGTATACGAGTTAGAATACGAGATTAATACGTAGATTATACGTTATAAGACTTTAAGCCAAATGTATTGAATTTGTAGAAATGTGTAGGAGATTGTAATGTCCAATTTGGATAATAATAAAGCCCAATGCGAATTAATGTTAAAGCCCAAATATTTATAATGTTAAGTCCAATGTAAATTAATGAATAAGCCCAATGTTTGTTTAATTGCAAGCCCAATGTATAAGTTAAGATTAGTTAAGCTAAAAGGCCAATGTAAGAACCAATGGGTTATTGGATGGCTTAAACCATAGGGCAACCCATGGGTGATCCAAAGTAATGAGCAAGTAACTTAATGGCTAAGTGTTGTGATGGCCAAGTAATTAATGTGATAAGCAAGTAAAGTGCTTATGTGTGGTGAACAAGTAAAAGTTGTGATGAGCAAGTAATGTATAAGCTAGGTGACTAGAAAGTATACTTAATGGCTAAGTAAGTGTGATGACCAAGTAGACTTAATGGCCAAGTTTTGTGAGGAGCAAGTTAACTTAATGCCTAGGTAATGAATAGTAAGAAGGTGGGAGTGGTTTATTGACTAAACTACCCTAACTTAGGAAGTCCTATAAATAGGAAGCTTGCTAGCTCATTTGTTAGTTATTAGGTTTTCATCCAATAACTTATAGCTTATTGGTTAGAGAGAAAAAGCTACAAAAGCTAGAACAAGTTAGCCTTTGAGAATTCAAGAAGCAAGAAGGAGATTAAAGATTAACCAAGTGATTATCAAAGGTAAGAACTTAAACCATGAATCTCTTTCTCTTCCATTGTTAGAGAAGTGGGTAGTGGTAGAACATATATTGTGACACCCCCAAAATAGGTCCACACGACCCATCCTAAGTCGCCAGATATCACTCTATAAAAATCAAATACAAACTTCATTTATACAACTGTTGAACTATCGTGCAGAGTACGACAACAGATAAGCTGTGAGTTTCAATACAAAATTTATGTAACTCTCATGGTACCTCGACCACAACACCTTATAAAGTTACGTTACATAAAAGTACAGTTAATAACTATTTTAGAAATTAAAATCTTTGGGAAGTGCTCAAGGAAACCTTCGTACATGGGAGGTCATGAATCTAAGTTATGATAGATATCATATACCCAGAGAATTATCCTGGGTTGATCCAATAGACCCCAAAGAAAAACGAGAAGATTACTATCATGTTCCTTCCAATGATGAGTCTTCTCTTGACATATAATTATCTCGATTGTCTCTAAGTGAGAATTATATTTCAAATATACTCCAAGATCATATAGGTAGTGCTCGTAGAGATATACTCAAAGAATCGGATGTTCACAACCTGTCTTATGATAACACGAGATCAGTATGTCATTAGACATCTTGTATGATAGTGGCAAAACACCCTTTCAAAGTTGGGTTCTCATCAACCTATTGTTGTTCACCAAAATCAATTATTAAGTGACGTATAACATACGACACGACATCATCTTAGGTCCTCAATGCAATTATATATTGCATATAATGCCGATTTTATAATGTATTGAGAAACTTCAATGCCTCGCACCATCTCACTATTTCCTGTTATCCCCGCCGACCCAAATTTACACTCTTATTACATTCGAAAGGAATTGTGAAGAAAAGGGTGAGCACAACTAGCCCAAGATAAAGAATATCATGACTAAAGATAATTAAATTATCAATAGCATTCATCAGTAATAAATCAAAGATTTAGAACATATGGTTGATGATAAAACTTTTCAACCATAGTTGTAGCGGAACGAGCAATCCATTAAAAGAGTCAAATAGACCATCAGGTCTATTATCTTCTCTAAGTTAAAAGTCCACCAATAATGTTTTATCCCTGTAACATCAATCAACAATTCCTATCCACAATCATATGAATAACTCATAATCATAATTGTGATTTGAATTCCTTTTTGCACCCAGGACGAAGATAATTTTCATCACCTATCTTCACCTGAAAAATCAAAAATCATGGTTATACCAAATCACAATTTCTGCTCATAATCATACTAATAATTTCATCTTTGCACTACTACCAAAGATATACAATCATATAACCAAGAACCTCACATTCATCTTTTACTACAGTGCCAAAGGTATACAATCAGAAAACCAATAATCTTGAGACTCGACTTAATAGTATCACGACCACGAATTATTCATGCACTACGGGCCAAGGATATTCGTGTTTTCAATCTGATCATGATTATACCGAATAATCCCAGGTCATAATCATACCAAGTCCATCTATGCACTACGAGCCAAAGATGACTTTTACCACATCATTTGTAACATTACGGTCATGATTATACCGAATAAACCCTGGTCATAATCATACCAAGTCCATCTATGCACGTAAGCCACAGATGACTTTCAACACAATATAAGCATGAGGATCATGACAATGATATAAAGAATATATCAAATGAGATAAAGGATAAATATTAAACATTTATAATATAATTTATCCAGGGTTCAAGAATATCCTAATGTTATCAATCACTTAATAATCTCATAATCTAATATCATTAATATTATAACAATATTTTAATCACTTCTTAAACTTATAAACAATTTATTTCAATTATTTACACTTTACCACATAATGCCTTTAATCATTCAAAATGCCATACTCATAAGATATCATCACCAATGATCAAATCCTCATCAAAAATATGATATACCTATATAGGATTTCCAAGCCATAAAATCCTATTTTCCAATTTTGTTACTTCACATAACATATTTAACTCATTTACTCATAACTAGATCATTTTCATGAAAAATACCAAATCGGTTCAAAAATATTTATTTTCCTGGAATTTAGCATAATATAGTCCCATAATGAAAATATATTTTCTAAAATTTTAAAATTCATTTACTATTTTCAAAATCAATTTCTAATTAATTCCTTAAGAAATTAGCTACCTCAAGTTTAACTCCATAAATCCCCAAATCTTGGCAGGATCTTACACATGTTAACGTGAGCTTCCAATTTAAATTTCATTGTCATCGGAGTTATAGAACTCCGATTATAGCGTTTTTCATCGGAAAAACCTAAATATTGAAATGGTCATAACTTGCTCATTTTAAGTCGGAATGAGCTCATTTTTGGACAGGATGTACTTTATACCATATAATTTCATGTTCCAAAAGGCCAGATTTTTTCTCACAAATTTAGTGGCCGAAACAGCCCCTTAAAGTTTCTAGGCAGTAACATTTTCGGTTTTTGCAGCTTCGGACTTCTTTGCTAAAATCAGTCCACACGAAAATCTACAACACCTTTTCTAGTGATTCCACTTGGATAAGTTACAAAACTCATAGATCTAACTCTAGAACTTGACCTCACTCAAAAATTCAAAATATAATAGGAAATATGGTCAATTGAATTTCATGTTCCATTTTTACCAAAATCTGATTTTCAACTCTTAGTGATTTCTAAGAAACTTTCATGTTTTCACATAATAACCAATATAACTCATCATAACACTTACTAATACCATATATACCCACGATTTTCATCAGTCCAATGCTTTTATTATGACTTTCATCAAAATCCACGTAAACAGTTCATTTCCACAATTTAATAAGGAATGAAATACTAAGGATCATTCACCATGCATGTGGTAATCCACATAGACAGGTTATTCCAACAGAATAATAAAGAATGGAATAACAGAAGAAATCACCATGCATGCGATAAATCGCACCGACAGGTTATTCTCAACAGAATAATAAAGAATGGAACCGGTGTCCCCGTAAGCGCACGATGTGATATATTCGGCTTGAAATATTAAAGAATGGAATAACAACAGAAATCACCAGGTATACAGTAATCCACGTATACAGGTTATTCTAACAAAATAATAAAGAATGGAATAACAACAGACATCACCAGGTATACGGTAATTCGCGTATACAGGTTATTCCAACATAATAATAAATGGAACCAGGTCAAGCGAAATTCGCACCGACAGGATATTCAGACAGAATAATAAAGAACGGAATAATAGAAGAATTTCATCATGTATGCGGTACTTCTCATAAACAGGTTATTCCAACATAATAATATAGAGAATGAAATAATAGAAGAATTTCGCCATGTATGCGGTACTTCGCATAAACAGGTTATTCCAACATAATAATATAGAATGGAATAACAGAGGGATTTCACCAAGTATAGGGTATGCCGCGTATACAGGTTATGTATAGGGTATGCCGCGTATACAGGTTATTCCAATAGAATAATAAAGAATGGAATAACAGAAGGATTTCACCAAGTATAGGGTATGCCGCGTATACAGGTTATGTATAGGGTATGCCGCGTTTATAGGTTATTCCAACAGAATAATAAAGAATGGAATAACAGAAGTTCTCTTCATGAATAAGAAAGAATAACACCCCTTACCGTAAAAGAAACTGGATATAGAAGTAGTGAAGTAGCAGAATACTCTTCTTCTTTCTCTCTATAATTTCTCTCTAGAGTTTCAGTGAATTTGTAAGAAATAATGAATGAATGAGCTTCTATTTATAGAAGAATGGAATGACTAGTAACTAATTCATGAACGACCCAGATTGATTTACTTTTAAACGGACGGTCCAGATTAAAACTTAAAGCAATGGTCCATACTGATTCACTATTAAAACTTTAAACCAGCGATCCATATTGATTTACTATTAAAACTTTAAACCAACGATCCATATTGATTTACTATTAAAACTTTAAACCAGCGATCCATATTGATTCACTAATATAACTTCAACCAATGGTCTGAAAAATTAGCACATCTCCTCGTGGAATAATATTGTACCCAAATACCCGAATGCATAATACTAGAGTGAATAGTAACCAGGTGAATAGTAACTCATGAATAGTAACTCGTGAATAGTAACTCATGAATAGGAACTCATGAATAGTAACTCGTGAATAGTAACTCCGACATAAAAAGTGTCCCAAATACTCGAGTGAACAATACTTCCTCCAGACATCAATTACTATCGAAATAAATGTTTAACACAAATAATTTCAACACAATGAAACTATAAATTCATCTTTAATCAACACGAACTTATCCATCATTAATATCATAACTCACAATATTTAACAACCAGGTTGTTCCCAGGAAAGAGGGGGCTTTCCGATAAGGATTTCTCCCTTGGCGCGCAATTAGATTATCTAACCTCTCCTTGACAGAACTTCTAGACATTGTAAATATTGCAATTTAATAATATGAATAACTTTGTTGTCTCAATTATTGATTTAATAAAATAACATATAATGCAGATGATAATTACAATAATCGAATCAATAATATGAGAGATATGATGCAACAATTACTGTGGTAATAATTGAGTATAATTGAGTGAATTATCACGTAAGCATCAATAATCGATACCATGTGCTACTTTGCAACCACGCGTATTTTACCACCGATTATTTTATAACAACTTGCTTACTTTGCAAAATTTTTCATATCACCCTTAACTTTAACATTTATCAATTTAACCATTTACTAAATAGAATAATTATAAGAAAATTGAATACTTTCATTTCATAAAATTCGGGGTCTCACATATATGCTAAGGAATGATAAGAATGATTAATCAATGGACTTAAGTCGTATAAGTTATGAATAAGTAATTCAAACTTAATTAATTTATGAACTTATGAAGAGCTTATATGAACTACTCATATGTTTACCTTAATAAGATGGTATGATAAGGAGATGTGATGATGATGGTTAGAAAACATAAATCATTATAAGTCATGAGAAATGAAAGTGTAAGTAGTTTATACTTTTATAAGTTACAAACTCACAAAGAACAAGTAATAACTTATCATGTTTATAAATTAATGAAGTATGTATGTCAAGATGCTAGTATGATGGATTGAATCCATTTGAAACGATGAACAAATCATAAGTAATGAAGTTTTGGCGAAATTCACGAGTTTGGACGATAATCGTCGAATTCGTGAAAATCTCGGAATGGAAGTTAAATTTTGATATTGAGCTTGGAAACATCAGTTTTCAATGAAGACAAGTATTATTTGGCATTATAGAGTTGTGGACTCGAGAATGACCGAATTCTGTCTTAGAACGAAGAAACGAACGTTGAACGTTCACGAATGTTTATCGTTTTCGTTAAAATGGACTAATAGGTTAATTTTTAGTTAACGAAGTCAAATAGATAAAATTCTTGCATGAACACGTAGAGTATGTAATTTGTGAATCGCAGGCTTTTGAACGAGCCAATTCGAACTTATAACGAAGAAGTTATGAGACCGGGAATCTCATCTAAGAAATTAACTGTCAAATTTTTCTAGTCTTTGAGGATCGCATCGCAGCCTTGAAATAAGGCATAAAAGCTCGCTGCCATGATGCCAAGCTTGGTCGGGAAATGTTGTAACCTCTATTGAGTTTAATGTACATGCACATGCCAAGTAGACGAAGGGGACTCATGTGCAATGTGTAGTCCTGTCTTTAGTTTCAGAGTGTTAACGTCATAGCTGCATGTAATTTGAAGTAAAGGAGTCAGGCAAATGCCAAATTTTATAGGGTTTTGACAATGAAGAATGTTTATAAGGAGAGCATGAACGGTAACTCAGTAGTAATGAACTAAAGTTTAATTATAACATTGTTAAGACATGTTTAAACCTTAAGTATGATCATTTAGGGTTGAAGTAAGTCAATTGTATGTGAACGTAAGAACGTTAGTAAATCATGAGGAAGGATGATTAACTCAAAACGAGTTGTATTAATGAAGTAAATCCAAGTAAGACATAGAAGAGAAAGAAGTTGGTAAGAACGATGTAAAAGAACGACGTCAAGCCGGAACCAAAAATAACAAATCTAATATAGGATTAGATTGAGAAGAAGGGTAAGATTCATTAGGAACCATGTATGTTCATTCATGACCTAATGTGGCATGTTATGTGGTTATGTGTTGTAGAGACTATAAAGACTCAAAGGGAAAGTAATTTTTACTGTAGCAGACGCTGAAGGTAAGTTTTTCTAAACGCTTGTCTAACCTTCGTGTTAGCCAGGTTTTCAGTGATTCATGTTATAAGACGCATGAATTGTTTACGAAAATGACGATGCCAGTTTTAACTCGGCTAGACTAATCTTGAAGAGTTGATTGATTTATGTATAAGTCTTTCAATATAGAATTGATAACGCTATCCTATGCCAATTATTTTGTACGGATTTAAGGTAAGCCTGAGTATGAATAAACAAATGTATTTTTCATCGATTATTCGATGGGCACGTGAGGTTGCCAAAACTTAAACGTACATACGTTTAAGGGATGTAGTGTTGATCAACATAGAGTACTATGGGCTGATTACCCAGAAGTGCTCGTAAGATATGCCGGACTTATGGACTTAGTGCCGGGTTGTCCTTTTCAAAGAAAATATGAAAATGCTCATGGTCTTGAGCTAGAATTGATGTTTTACTAAATATTATTATTGTAAAATGTATTAAAGGAAAAGAAATGCTATTTTGAATTATTGATAGTACTTCATAACTATTATCTAGTTATTAAAGATATATGGTTCCTATGTTTCAAGCATGTTGTTTAAAAGAAATTATTGTACTTGCTGAGCTTCTTATGTTCACTCTTGGTTGAACCATATGAATGCAGTTAAGACCGAACGAACCGAGGAATCTGACAAGGATAAAGGCAAGACGAAAATGAAAGATTAGTTTACCTTGTAATAAACTAGTAAGTTGTATATATTATAGTATGATGATCAAAGAATGTAATGGTTTTAGAACTTGGGAACAAGATGTAATATTATTAATGTAATAAGAATGTCGTTGATACACACATTTTGATGTCATTTCAATAGAATGAATGTACATTTATGAGTACCGTGTAGCACCATCTGTCGAGTTGGAAGATACCCGGATTTGGGGGCGTCACAGTTCTTACTCTGTACTACTTGTTGACCCATGTATGCTTGTATGAGTTAGAGTCCATTTATTTAAACTAAAAAGGAGGCAACAAGTTTTTGGCGCCGTTGCCGAGGAAAGGTGTTTAAATTTATTATTATTATCATCAGTTTTAAGCTAAATTTGTATGACTTAGACAAATCTAATCGTATCTCATTTCTATTTTTGTTTTTGTTTTGTTTCAGGTACTTGTATATATTTTATGCACGCGCGATCATCCAATTCTGAGTTGATACCTGCACAGGACAAAATTAATGGTAGAGGATGGAAATCAAGAGCGCGTAGAAATATACAAATAGAGTTAGAAGGGACAACATCTAATATGGCAGCCGAAGGACAAAGAGAAGAGAAAAGAGAGGAGTATAGGGCTTTGAGAGACTATTTGATGCCGAATATTAATGGACTGTAGTTAAGTATAGTCAGACCAGCAATAGCAGCTAATACCTTCGAGATAAAGCCGGGCACTATTCAAATGGTGCATAATTCGGTACAATTTGGGAGTGTTACTACAGATGGTCCTAATGAGCACATATTGAGCTTTATTGAAATATGCAAAACTTTCAGATACAACGGGGTGACAGAGGATGCAATCAGACTAAGGCTATTTCCATTCTCATTGTTGGATAAAGCAAGAAGTTGGCTTCACTCTTTACCTTCGGGATCTATAACCACATGGGAGGACCTAGCACAAAAATTCTTAGCCAAATTTTTCCCAATGGCTAAGACTGCGAAGATGAGGACAACAATTTCCCAGTTTGAGCAACAACAGGGTGAATCACTATATGAAGCCTGGGAGTGATACAAAGAGATGCTAAGGAAGTGTCCACACCATGGTATGCCAGATTGGATGGTTATCAACACATTTATAATGGATTGGGATGGTAGTCCAGGCCTATTGTAGATGCAGATGCAGGAGGAGCTTTATGGGCGAAGAGCTATGAAGAGGCATATAACCTCATTGGGACAATGGCAACTAATGATTTCCAAAATCCTACAGCCAGGATGCCACAGGCCAAAGTTGCAGGTTTGTTAGAAGTGGATGCTATCACTCAATTATCAGCATAGATGGCATCTATGGCGAAGAAGATTAACTATTTGACAGAGACTAAGGCAAAGATAGTTGCCTTTGTATGTGAGATTTGTGCAGGATCACATTCTACGGACCAATGTGCTATCAGTTCAGAGTCAATACAGTATATGAGCAACTATAGGAAGGATCAAGGTCAATTTCAGAACACATATAGCTCTAACAACCGCAACCATCCAAACTTCAGTTGGTCAAATAACCAACGAAATCAACAGAATCAGTTTCAACCGAATAATCAATTTCATTCTCAGTTAGCTCAGCAACAGTTTGCACCAAGACCACCTTATCCACTAGGATTCTCTAAACAACAACATTATACTCCAGTTGCACCTCAGCAAGAAAAGAAGTCAAAAATGGAGGAGATGATGATGAAGTACATGGCAAACATAGAAGTGATGATTAAAAGCCAAGCAGTGGCTATCAAAAATCTGGAAACTCAAATGGGTCAAATGGCGAGCATGCTTAACAACAGACCCCAGGGTTCACTGCCAAGTACCACAGAGGCAAATCCATGAAGAGAATGGAAGGAACAATGTCAGGAGATCACACTCAGGTCTGGGAAATAGGTTGCAGAAATCGACATGGCGCTACGCTATGTTTATGTTTTGAGGAGGACGCAGTATGCTGAGGCAAAGAAATTTGTCTCACGAGAAAGTAAATGATGAAGATTCTGGACAATAGCAGGAAGAGAAGGATAAAGCAAGTTCATGTGAAAGCCCGGGAATAAAATACCAATAGTTCATCCTCCGATTCCGTATCCATAGAGATTGCATAAGTAGAGGGAAGACAAGTAGTTTAGCAAGTTCTTGGAGGTCTTTAAAAAGCTACAGATTAACATACCTTTCACTGAGGAATTGGAACAGATGCTGAGTTATACAAAGTTCATGAAGGGTATTTTGTCAAGGAAGAAAAGATTAGAGGATTTTGAGACAGTGGCCTTGACGGAGGAATGCAGTGCAGTGCTTCAACGCAAACTACCTCCAAAGCTGAAGGATCTGGGCAGTTTCAAAATTCCATGCACAATCGGAAAAATGAGTTTCAGCAAGTGTTTGTGTGATCTTGGGGCAAGTATTAATTTGATGCCCTTGTCAGTATTAAATCAGTTGGGATTGCCGGCTCCAAGGCCGACAAATATTTCATTGCAGCTTGCTAATAGGTCTATCACTTATCCACGAGGAATTGTTGAAGATATTTTGGTAAAAGTGGATAAATTCATTTTCCCGGCTGATTTTATCATTTTAGATTATGAAGAAGATAGGAGTATACCGATCATACTTGGAAGACCATTCCTAGCCATAGGAAGGACCTTGATAGACGTTCAGAAAGGAATCTCACAATGCGTGTTTATGATCAGAAAGTTACCTTTAATGTATTCAAGGCAATGAGATTTTTGACAGATGAAGAGGAATGCTTCAGGGTTGATTTGGTGGACAAGGTCTTAAATGATGAAGTAGAGAGTTTGATGGATCATGAACCGTTGAGAAGTGTTATGACTGGAAATTCAGAATTAGAGGATGAGGAATTTGAAGAACTTGTGCACTTTCTTGATACTACTCCACAATTCAGAAAATTCAAAACTCCTGTTGAGCCATTGAAGAAAGCTGGAGAAGTGTTAGTGAAATTGAAGCCATCTCTTGAGACACCTCCAGAACTTGAATTGAAACCACTTCCAGATCATTTGAGGTATGCATTTTTAAATAAAGATTCAAAGTTACCTGTTATTATTTCTTCTGCACTAACATCTTTTCAGGAGGAAAAACTGCTACGAGTTCTTAGAGAGTTCAAGTCAGCTATTGGATGGACTACAACAGATATAAAAGGGATCAATCCTTCTTTTTGTATGCATAAGATCCTGCTGGAAGATGATAGTAAGCCGTCGGTAGAGCAACAAAGAAGACTTAATCCGATCATGAAGGAAGTGGTCAAGAAAGAAGTATTAAAATGGCTGGATGCAGGCATAATTTATCCGATTTCAAATAGTTCATGGGTGAGCCCAGTGCAATGTGTACCGAAGAAGGGTGGTATAACCATGGTTTCTAATGAGAATAATGAGTTGATTCCAATAAGAACAGTGACGGAGTGGAGAGTCTGCATGGATTATCGCAGGCTTAACAAAGCTACAAGGAAAGATCACTTCCCACTGCCATTTATAGATCAGATGTTGGATAGACTAGCGGGTCATAAGTTTTATTGCCTTCTGGACGGATACTCAGGCTATAATCAGATTGTTATAGCTCTAGAGGACCAAGAAAAGACAACCTTTACATGTCCATACAATACTTTTGCTTTCAGAAGGATGTCTTTTAGTTTGTGCAATGCTCCAGCCACCTTTCAGAGATGTATGATGGCTATCTTTTCGGATATGGTGGAACAGAATGTGGAGGTATTCATGGATGATTTCTCAGTATTTTGGGATTCTTTCAATCTATGTCTTGATAATTTGGTCATGGTGTTGAGAAGACGTGTTGAAACAAACTTGGTATTGAATTGGGAAAAGTGCCATTTCATGGTACAAGAAGGAATAATTCTGGGACACAAGGTTTCGAAGAAGGGACATGAGATAGAAAAAGCGAAGTTAGATACTATTGAGAATTTGCCACCACCAACTTCAGTTAAAGGTGTTCGAAGTTTTCTTAGACATGCAGGTTTTTACCGTAGATTCATAAAAGACTTCTCCAAGATAACTAAACCACTTTGCAGTTTATTAGAGAAGGATGCTCAATTTAAGTTTGATGAGGACTGTATGTCTGCATTTGAGCATTTGAAGAGGCGGTTAACTTCAACACCAGTCATTACAGCACCGGATTGGGACCTGCCATTCGAATTGATGTGCGATGCCAGTGATTATGTTGTGGGGGCTATTTTGGGTCAGAGAAAGGAAAATATTTTTCACGTGATCTACTATGCCAGCAAGACTCTTACGGATGCACAATTGAACTACACCACCACAGAGAAAGAATTACTGGCATTTGTGTATGCTTTTGATAAATTCTGAGCATATTTGATTGGTACTAGAGTGATAGTGTACACAGATCATACGATAATTCGACACTTAGTGGCAAAGAAGGATGTGAAGCCTCGTTTGATCAGATGGATATTATTGTTACAGGATTTTGATTTGGAGATCAAGGACAGAAAGGGAACCGAGAACCAAGTGGCGGACCACTTATCTCAACTAGAGAATCCGAGAAAAGAAGTGGAGGACAAGATTATGATTAATGAATCCTTCCTAGATGAATAGTTGTTTGTGGTAAAAGGGGAAGTGCCATGGTTTGCAGACTACGCAAACTACTTGGTGAGTAAGATGGTACTTTCTGACTTGGTTGGTCATCAAAAGAAGAAATTCATGCATGATGTTAAATGGTTTATATGGGATGAACCATATTTGTTCAAACAATGTGCTGATCAGATGATAAGGAGGTGTATCCCATATAGTGAGATAGAGGGGATTTTGCAAGATTGTCATGCTTCTGTGTATGGGGGTCACTACGGTGGAGAGCAAACAACGGCTAGAGTGCTACAAGCAGGATTCTACTGGCCAAAAATTTTTAAGGATGCTTACAGTTTCGTCCAGAGACGTGACAGATGTCAAAGAGTCAGGAACATTTTGAAGAGAAATGAAATGCCATTGAATACAATCCTCGAAGTGGAAATTTTTGATGTATGGGGGATAGATTTAATGGGCCCTTTCATTTCTTCATCTGGAAATCTGTACATTTTACTAGCAGTGGATTATGTGTCGAAGTGGCTAGAAGTGGCATCTCTTCCAACAAATGATGCCAAAGTAGTCCTTAGATTTTTGCAGAGGAGTATTTTCATGAGGTTTGGGACTCCAAGGGCCATCATTAGTGATGAAGGCAGTCATTTTTGTAATCGGCAATTTACAGCTTTGTTGGCTAAGTATGGGGGGAATCATCACATTGCTTCAGCTTATCATCCTCAAACTAATGGCCAAGCAGAAGTTTCAAATTGTGAAGTCAAGAGAATTCTGGAAAAAGTTGTGAATCCCACAAGAAAAGATTGGTCTTTAAAGCTTGACAATGTTGTTTGGGCATATATGACTACATACAAAACTTCGTTGGGCATGTCACCTTTTCAGCTAGTTTATGGCAAGGCATGTCACCTTCTTATAGAGCTAGAGCATAAGGCATATTGGGCGATTTGGAAGCTCAAT
Organism: Panax quinquefolius; assembly: GCA_020205615.1. Classification (NCBI taxonomy): domain Eukaryota; kingdom Viridiplantae; phylum Streptophyta; class Magnoliopsida; order Apiales; family Araliaceae; genus Panax; species Panax quinquefolius. The sequence continues at coordinate 91,908,156 of CM035153.1, forward strand.
TTTGATTTAAAAGCTACAGGAGAGAAACGCCTACTCCAACTCAATGAGTTGGATGAATTCCGATTACAGGCGTATGAAAACTCAAAGCTATACAAGGAAAAGGTGAAGAAATGGCATGATCGCAAGATCATAGAGAGAAAATTTGAGTCGGGACAAAGAGTTTTGCTTTTCAATTCTAGACTTAAACTTTTTCCTGGGAAGCTCAAATCACGATGGTCAGGGCCATTCACAGTGAAGACAGTTTTCCCCCATAGTGCGGTAGAAGTGTTTGATAAGTTCCCGGACAAGCCGTTTAAGGTGAATGGACAGCGGTTGAAGCATTACTTTGGCGGCGAGGTTGATAGATAGAAAGTCACCTCCATTCTTTCTTCGACGTGATTGAATCAGAGACAGTCAATCTAATTGACTATAACTTAGCACTTGATGGGAGGCAACCCATTATTTCTATCTATACTTTTTATTTATTCAATTTAGGTTGTTTTTGTTAGTTCATTTTAATTTTTAATTATTATAGTTTGATTTGTTCTGCATAAGTGCGTTGGTAGCTGAATTTGCATAGGACTATGTTTGAGAATAGTATAGGGAGTATGATGATTTAATAGTCATTCTTGCATATTCAGTAGTTCGTGCTTTAATATGGTTAATTGGTGTTTATGCAGGTGAATTGGAAAGAAGTCATCACTATGTTAATGTATTGGAAGATGCAGATTGGAGGTGCAGGAAGCAGAGTCGCGCGGCCACGCTATGTAGGCCTTAACAAATCTCGCACCCGCGTTGCATGTCTGTGTAAAAAAAGCAATCCCGCGCTCGTGTCGCATCTTCATTGAAAACACGCGCGGCCGCGCCTAGCACCGTATTTTGAAAAAAAATGGGTTTTAAAGGCGTGTTTTAACACATATCTTCCATCACTTGATATAACAGAGATTCGTAGTCTCTTGCTCTCCAGAAAATGCACGACTCCTACTCTCCAAACCGTTCTCAAGTGAAGGTGTTACGTCTCATCTCCACTACATGATTGTCGCATCAAATCTCCTACCCACGTTCAACATCTACACCAATAAAACTAGGGTTTTAATGGGTTGGTGCAACATAAGTTTGAGGGTATTCAGTCATCAGTTATCACTCACGATTTTACCAGGAAAGTCTTCTTCTTCTTTATCAGTTCTAAATGGGTCCTAAGCATGCTCGATCTCGCACTCCGGAATCATCATCTGCAAGCAGTCAAAGTGGTGACAATGTTGCTTTCTCTAAATTTGTCAACTTGGATGCTCAAATTGAATACTATCAAATTGTGGGGAAGTCATTTGTTCGTAAGCGATGGTTCAAGCCAAATGCGCAGGATGGAAAGTTAGTGCAGATGATTAGAGAAAGGTGTTGGCATGGTGTGTGCTCTATACCGATGGCTGCACCTACGACTGTTGTGTGGGAGTTTTATGTAAATACGAGGGAAACAATGAATGGGTTTTCTTTTGTTCGTGGGATTTAAGTGGACTACAGACCGAGAGCCATTCGCCAAGTGTTTAATTTACCCGACCCTCCAGCTGGACTAACAAGTTAGGTGGAGGCTGAATGTTTGGAGACAGATTTGGATGTTGTGATCATTGATTTGTGTATTCCAGGGACTCAATGGACATGCACGCCGTGCACTAATCACCCTAAGACCTTTCCGGCTTCCACTCTCAATCGTTATGTAAAGGCCTGGAATCTCTTTGTGTGTGCAAAAATCATGCCATCTTCTCATCAGCATGAGATTACAATTGAGCGAGCATTATACTATGGGGGATTATTGTGGGCAAGGATATCGACATAGGTTACCTAATGAATCAGAACATGTTGAGATACATGCGGGGAAGTACCACGGGAAGTATTCCATATGCCTCAATAGTGACCCATTTGTGTGCCAAGGCAGGAATTAGGTAGACGGATGAGCAGTTGCAGTTCTCGAGCCAAGACATTACACATGCTACAATAGCAAGATTTGAAGATTGGCAAGGGGGTACTCTGCATCTAAGAGGAAAGGGTTTTATTCTTCGTCCTGCATCGTCCACGCCATCATCGTAGCCCTCCAAGACGGATGAAGCAGGCACGTCAACCCAAGTCGCTGCTGCTACAGGGGATCGACAGCTCCAAAGGTCAGAGTGAAAGGTCGACGCTATGTACGACAATTTCGCAGCGTTCGCTACAGGGTTGACAAGGTCACTAGTAGATGTGTTTGCGCAACAGCGAACTATGCTTGAGTAGCCACAGTTTGGGTCAGCCGTTCCATTTCCACCACTGGATTCACTACCCTAAGAGGGTGATGCAGCTGAGCAGTAGGGAAGTTTTTCTAACCCTGTACCTTCTTTCATTGGGACAATGAATATTTTAAGTTTGGCGGTATTGGGTAGTAGGGTAGTTGCATGTAGTTTAAATTTTGCATTCTTATGTGTTAGTTAATAATTGCAAAAAAAATTTCTATTTTTAGTCATTGTTAATTGGTTAGTATATGTTTAATTGCATTATATGTTTAGTTGCATGTCTCACAATTCTAGCTTTGTGGAATTTATGTCTAGCCAATGATGAATTTGAATCTTGAAGAATTGTTAAATTTAATGGATATCTTAAGCTTAGATATAATGTTTTACATGATGGAATCCATGGTTGCTGTTTAGATGCTTTCGGTTTGCACTGTCGTGTTCACAAATACTTGTAGGCATAAGAGTTATGTGTTATATTGCTTGATAGGAAATATGGTTTTAAAAAAAGAATTATGTGGAAAATGAACTTGGACTATGAAAAACATTGATAATCAAGCTTTGGGAACACATGGGTATGCTGTATATATAAAAAAAAACAATAACGTGGCTAGTCTTATTTCGGGGCCTTTATTACTTAAGTAATTATACCCGTAGGGGTGTCTTAACACCTAGCGCCCTAAGGTCTTTTATGGTCTGGGAGTCGTTGGTTGAAAGCTCGCTAAGGGGTAGCATTGTTAGCCTAATGGAATGAGGCATTTCATAGTCATGTGAAAATATAAAATAAAATAGCAATAAACACCGCGAGAAAGAGCGAAAATCGCCCTCGTGAGTAAAAATAAAGTAGTTTAAACCTATTGTTGAATCTTAGTTTGTATGGACATGTTAGAATAGTCTTTGATGCATTAGTATACATAAATCTTGATTTGGACTGCAATTTCCTATTTTTAGCAGTTTAGCATGTGTATTCTTTGCTTTGGTCAAATTTTGGTGAACACAACACACACACATCATCTTTATAACATGTATGGATTACTTGAGTGTATGATATTATGTCTATGGCTTAGTTTGAAGTTTCATTCTTGAATCTGGATAATTAGCTGAGGCATATTGGACTGAAATTCTATGCTAGCTGGAAAAATGTGAGACTCATTTGCATAGTAATCTAGTTGCATAGCATGTAGTTGCATTTCATTGTTTAATGTCATATACATTGCTTGAGGGCAAGAAATAGTTCAAGTTTGGGGGTATTTGATAAGTAGGTTGTATACCTACTTATTGGATATCAATTCACGAGAACTATGCCCATCTCAAGTACATTTTAGTATGTTTTTAGTTGCATTTTGTGTTATTTTGCATTGCATGTAATGAGAACTCCGATGGTATGAAATTGCAGGAAATGGCACAGTTCGGCAGTGGTAGGTGGCACGAGACTAATGAAGGCATGACACGAGGAATGAGTGGAGATACGGAACTGAGAAATGGTGGAAGAGCAAGCATCAAGTAGTGGAAAACAGGAAACATCAGCAGAACATAAGAAGGCAGGACACAGAAACCGCACGACTGAATAAGCTGGAAATCGTGCTCCCGCGCCATCAGCCCGAATAAGCTAGAAACGCATACACGCGCGCCCGCGTCAATTTTGTACTAGAACCTCGCGCGGCCGCGCACGTCATCTGTAGCTGTTAATTGACTTTATTTAAAATTTAAAATCCGAGGTGTTTGTATTGACATAAACTACTCTGGTTGGTACCCGACGCGTATCATTATTGTTTTTATCAGTTTTTAGACTAGAGAACTAGGTTTTGAAGGATTGAACGAATTTCTAAGGAGGATTTGAGAATAGACTTAATATTTTCTACATCTTCTTTGGAATTCAATCATTGAACAATATTCTATTTCATTTTGATGGAAAATATTAGAGATTTGAACAACATTTTGGGACATAAACTTCAATTGGGTTTGATCAATTCTATCTTCTCTTTCAATTGCCTTAATTATTTTCCACGTGTTGCTATAATCCCATAATGGCATTCGGTTCAGAAATGAGCTAAATTCCATTATGGGATTCTAACGGATTTTGATATGTAGTCTAAAGTCAATGACCTAATTGCTCTATTGATTATTTATCATTGGAATTTCTATTATGATTGATTTGATTGCATGAATGTTTGATCACCATTCATTTTATGTACTTATATGGAATTAAAAAATGACATGTGAGTATGGTTGTAATCATGATAGCATGCGTGTATGAGGCTGAATTATTTAGCTTTATATTTTGTGAACCAGATAGAAATTC